>VSMD01118577.1:0-66814 GCA_008750895.1 Mirza zaza | reverse complement strand
AAATTTGTTTGTAAAGCCCAAGAGGATAGTCTACCACTTGAAATTTGGATATATTAAATATTACTTATAATTTTCTGTTCTTAACACCATATATGTTTCTTTGATGACCCAGAAAATACAAAGAAAATGTGATGAAATATATTTATTATTATGAAAATGTATGATTAGCAGGGCTATATAAAGCTATTGCTAACTTTCTATTTAGCTATTGCTAACTTTGACTTTATTTGAATGTAAAAAAATCTTTGGATTTATGAGAAAATAATTTTTAAGTTTCTTACAGGCTGGGCCACTAACCAAAGTGACTATATGTAAAGACAGAGAAGGAAAGCCAAAGTCTTTTGGATTTGTCTGCTTTAAACACCCAGAATCAGTGTCGTATGCCATAGCTTTGCTGAATGGAATTCGTTTATATGGAAGACCAATTAATGTGCAGTATCGATTTGGTAGGTCATGTTACTGATGAATCTTCAAAGAGTTTTGTGGTTGCTGCTATTCTCAGAGGTGTAAGCATTTTGCTTTCTATATAGTATAAGATTAAAAAAAGGTACCCCTCTGGTCACCGTTAAATTTTCTTGGAACACATCTAATTCATAATATCATATAATTAATTAATTTTGCCAAGTATATTGCCAAACCTATAGCATCTTTTCTATATTAAAATTTGAAATATCCTATTTTGTTATCAGTCATAAGTAGCTGTGATGGTTGCTATTGGCTCTTATAAATTGAACAAATCTAAATGAACTGGGGACACACAACTCTAGCATTTATATAGCAAGGCTATTTGCTGATCTGCGTTTCGCTGCTAATGTACGGTATCAAATACTTACTATTTGGAAGATAGAGTGGGTGCATTAGTCCCTCTTTTAGGGAAACCATAACATTCTCTGGAAGTATAACATTCTCTGGGAATTTCATTTAATCATAAATGTTCTGTTGTAGACATGTGTACAGGACAGGTATTTGAGGCCATTCATGTCAGGAAGTTTTTCACCATTAGTAAAGGTAACTCCATAGCTGCCTTTAGCCATTTTGATCTTGCGGAGACTTACATCCAGTGCAACATGTATCCTATACATGTATCCTATACATGTTGCACTGATGGAGGCCCTCTATTTAATAGTAATTATTGCAATACTTATGTTGCCTCCCCTAAATGGTTCAGGCTGACTGATGTGTCACTTCTTTGTTTTTTATGCCTCTTGCCATACAAAAAACAAATACAATAACAAAAACAATGCCTTCTTGTAAAGGGAAAGTTGATTTTACTTCCATTTCATTTTTATCTTAATGCATGGCTGCATCATGCTCTCTGATACTGACCAGTTAACTCACACAGGCTGGTAGAATAGGCCAGACATATTATTTTCTGAGACATACTGTGTACGGTTGAATTGGCTTTTGTCCATGCAGATTAGAGAGGCTTGGCTTTATACACTGGAGGCAGATAACACTGATCATTTGCCATTTGTAGAACAAAACAATATCACAGATGTTATATCGTCCCATGTCAGTGTAATTCTTACGTATGGGCATTGCTTTAGACAAAGCTTGATTATAAGTCATTCATTTATCATCTTGTAAACAATCTGTAAATATGATTTGAGAGGTCAAATACATATGCAGATATCTTATAGGAGAATGGAATTTTAAATCCTAAAAGATTTTGGATTATTTTATGGTCTCATGTTAGAACTACAAAAAATTGTGCCATGAAGTAATCCGTTATTCTATTTCTTTTTAAGGGAGTTCTCGCTCTTGTGAACCAGCTAACCAAAGTTTTGAGAGCTGTGTTAAGATAAATTCACAGAGCTACAGGTAATTAAAAATATATTTTTCATAAAAGTAAAGCAAATAAGTATATTTTTGTGCTAGAAAGAGTTTTTATATATTCTGGGCTATTGTAAAACCTTATTCTGTAGACATAGAATAAAATTAAGGAAATCATTTTTTTCTAAGCCCATGAAAAGTAATAGAAACTATTTTCATTCAAAGTTCAGTCTTAATGTTTTCAATAGCAGCTGGTAGAGATTTGTATATAGTATTCTTTATAGTTTCCCTTGTGTTTTTTATAGCTATAAAATAATTTAAGCATACAACATTTCATGATGGATTGTAGAGATACTGTTATTTATATTTTATATTTGAGTAAATGGAGACACAAAAGTTAACCAATTCTCAAAGTCACAAGCATGTTAAAGATCTAGCCTTGAAACTAAGCCTTCTGATATTAAGCCATTCAATTGTTTATTTTACTATTTTTTAGAACTTCTCTGTATTAATTTTCAAAATAGTCTAGAATTTTGTATAGTTGGATATCTTGATGCATTGGTAGATTCCAAGTACACTGTCCAGAAAACTATCCCAATGTTCATGGAAAAAAACTCTTTCCAAACCAAATTAAGATGCTCAAATCACACAGTTTATAAATCAATTTAAAAGATATGGTGAAAAGCAAGAGGAAAGATATTAAATAGGTTGGCACCCTTAGGACAGAGTGCAGATGGGTAGAAGGATCAACTAGCTGAGTTCTGGCTTCACTAATATTCATATGCCCTGTTTCTCTCTCATATCAGCCTTCCACTGGTGGTGTGGTTAAGAGGATTAGAGTTGCAGTTTGAGTAAGGCTATACATTAGGATGGAAAGTTCCTGGAGCTAATATCTTACTTTCTCAAAGAGAGAGAGGGACAAATACACCCAGCCACAGAAGTAGCTTACTGGTTTATCTGTCAGGTGCCTGTGGGTTTTATCTGAGTTTGGCAGAATAAAGACAAGAAGAGAAGCATAACTGTTAGCCCAGGGGTGGCATGATCAGGACATGGTATTTCCTTCCTGTTCTATCTATAAGTATCACTCCTATTTGCTTCATTATATTTTCTACTTAATCTGTATATCTTTGGCACATCTTATAGGATACTAACTTATTTACTATCCATATTTAATATATATTATGAATTCTGCCTGTGTCTCACAAGTTACTTATTCTATCCCTAATATAGTTTCATCACTGCTTCATAGAGTTCTAGGCTTACTTTCATTCTATGATAAATATTTCTTATGAGTTCCATCTGTTCTATTTGTTTTCCTATTTTCTGTAGCAGAACTGAATGTTCTCAAGTAAACTAATAATAGCTGAATCTCCTGTCTCTTTTAATTATATCAGTGCTCTGAGGCATAGTAGAGTAGCCTCTTAGGACTAGCAAATGCCCAGGCTTATCTATAGAAGTAGGATACCCCAAATAAAACATAGTATACGTCATATCTTCATTCTTCCAAGCATTCCTATATCAGTAAAATCAGGAGAGGTTAAGAAAGTAGGTGGTGATATCCGATTGCTTGAATGTGAATCTTGCCTCTGCCACTTTATTAATGGTGTGACCTTGGATGAAGTTATTTTATCATTCTGTACCCCATCTCTGAAATGAGGATAATGCCTCAAGGGATTACTGTGATAATTGAATTTTATAATTAATTCAAGGTACTTAAAATACTGGGCACATAAGAGGATGTGGAGAAAGGGGAACCCTTGTACACTGTTGGTGGGAATATAAATTAGTCTAACCACTATGGAAAACAGTATGGAGGTTCCTGAAAAAATATTATAGAACTAAAATATGACCCAGCAATCCCACTGGTAGGTATATATCCAAAGGAAAGGAAATCAGTATATTGAAAAGTTCTCTGCAATCCCATGTTTATTGCAGCATTATTCACACAAGCCAAGATCTGGAAGCAACGTAAGTGTCCATCAATGAACGAATGGATAAAGAAAATATGATACAGATACACAATGAAATATTACTTAGCCATGAAATCATGCCATTTGCAACAATATAGATGGAACTGGAGAACATTATGTTAAGTGAAATAAGCCAAGCAAAGAAATCTTTCATGTTCTCACTCATATGTGGGAGCCAAATATTAAAATAATTGATCTCATGGAGACAGAGAATAGAATGACGGTTACCAGAGTCTGTGAAGGGCAACAAGGAGGGAAAATAAAGTGGGGATGATTTTTCCACAGACCTGGGGGTAGACAGTAGAGGAGCTCTGCAGCCCAGTCTCTAACAGGCCACAGACTGGTATTGGTCCATAGCGCAAAAACATAGTTAGTTAAATAGAATGAACAATACTTGATGGCATAACAAAGTGACTGATAGTCAACAATAAGTTATGGTATGCTTTAAAATAAATAAAAGAGTAAAATTGGAATGTTCCTAACACAAAGAAATGATAAATGCTTGAGGTGATGGATACACCAGTGATCCAGATTTGGTTACTGTATATTGTATGCCTGTATGAAAACATCACACGTACCCCATAAATATGTGCAGCTATCCTGTATCCATAATAATTAAAAATTTAAAAAATTAAAAATACTAAGCTCATAGTAAGTATCCAGCAAATGTTAGCAAAAGGGGGAAGATTTACTATTTCGATAGGGGAAGCATTATAGACTTATAAATGGAGATCATGTAAGACTGCAGTTCCCAACCCCTGGGTCATGGACCAATACCAGTCTGTGGCCTGTTAGAGACTGGGCTGCAGAGCTCCTCTACTGTCTACCCCCCAGGTCTGTGGAAAAATTGTCTTCCATAAAAGTTAGGAAACAGGATGGGGGTGGGGGAGACACACAGCTGGAGGTGAGTGGCTCACAAGTGAACAAAGCTTCATGTGTATTTACAGCCGCTCCTCATCACTGGCATCATTGCCTGAGCTCTGCCTGCCCCCACCCAAGCCCGTTCATAGAAAAATTGTCTTCCATGAAACCAGTCCCTGGTGCCAAATAGGTTGGGGACTGCTGATATAAGAGCTTCCCCTCTTCTTGTAGTACCAAATGGGAAAAGATACTTCCTTTTTGCTCAGAAGTTGGAAATGAACAAGATATTTGTAGGATTTTGGCAGAGGAGAAAAGACTACATTGGCACTAGGAGACAGCAGTAAAACTCTTATGTCCTCTACTTACATTTAAAGCACACTTCATCTAAATTATCACAAATTCTAGGGTAGAAGATATGAGTTATATGTATATTCCATGATACTACATTTTACTGGTTATACTTTATTCTTCTAGTATTTGTTATAAGAAAAGTGTAAAAATAGTTTATCATATCCTAGAAGTGATGTGCAGAGAAAAATGGTCCTCACTTTGGTCTTCCTTGGAAATTAGTTTTTGTGCTCCTTATTGTCTCTGATCTCTTATACATTTAATGAAATATTAATATTTTGCTAAGATGTCTATAACAAAGTACCATAAACAGAATGTTTAAACAACATAAATTTGTTGTCTCACCATTCTGGAGGCAAGATGTCCAACATCAAGGTGTGAGCAGGATTGGTTTCTTCCAAGAGCTATAAGGAAGAATCTTTTCCATACCCCTATTCTGGTGATCTGACAGCAATTTTTGGTTTTCCTTTTCTTATAGAAGCATTACCCAGATACCTGTCTTTATCTTCACATGGTGTTCTCTCTGTGTGAATCTGTGCTATGGGTTGAATGTATCCCCCAGAAATTCATATGTTGGAAACTTGTTCTCCAATGCCTCAATGTTGAGAGGTGTAACCTTTGTTATAAAACCAGTTTGCCATGTCTCTTGAGCCTGTCTTGCCTGCGATACTTTCCATCATGTTATGACACAGCCCAAAGCCCTCACCAAAAGCCAACCAGATGTATCCACCTGATCTTGGACCTCCCAACTTCTAGAACTGTTAGCCAAAATAAACCTCTTTTCTTCATAAATTACCCAGTCTCAGGTATTCATTATAGTAACAAAAACAGACTAAGACAATCTATCTCCAAATTTCTTCTTTTTATGAGGACATCAGTCATTTTGAATTAGGGGCCCATCCTACTCCAATATGACCTCATCTTAACTAATGACATCTGAAATGACCCTATTCCCAAATGAGGTCACATTCTTAGGTGCTGGGGATTAGAACTCTAACAGCTGAATTCTAGGGGAACATATCGACACAGAGCAATTCCCAATTTACAAGTGACTCCTCCATACAGATAATGTGCGTGCCCTGAGATTCACGTAGGAAAGATAGCAGTTTTAGAAAATCTGCAGCTGTTTTCATAACGGTGCTAATCTCACCACCTCTGCTACTGAGTCATAGCTTCCCCACTATGTAATCTCTTTCCATCCTTTATCTTGTTCCTTTGCTGTCACTTTGCCCCCACACACATGTGCTGGTCTCCCTGAACCCTGTGTCCTAATTAGGCTATTATTTTTCTCCTTCCTCTCACTGAAGAATTTTTGGCCTTCACATCCTTTCTTCCCATTCACTTCTCAAACACATTGTTGTATAGAATCTGCTCTTTTAAATGTTGTCAAGAACCCTTTGGTCAACAATCCTGTAGCCTCAATGCTTATCAGGTTCACTTCTCTGCAACAACTGACACCTAATTCCTTTCGTAATGAAATTCATGCTTCAGCTGGCTTCTCTGATCATACTCTCACTGCTTATAGATGGGGTCTCTGCCTACCTGATTGCTTCCTGTCTTTCTCCTTCCCTCGTCTTTGCCTCTGCCTGTGCCGATTTGAACCTTCACAGTACACTTATCCTAAAGATTAGTAGTATTAGCATTAAAATTATGATATGCTATGGAGCAAGTAGACTATTGAAGAGTATCTATAGAATCTAGCCAGTATTTGCAACATCTCCATAGAAGCAAATATTACATTTATAAATGAAACTTTAGGATACTACAATTTTTTATATTAGGGATTTTTTGTTATTTTAATATGTTAAAGACATTTGCAAACATGTTCATGTTAAGATTAGTAGTCCCTTTACAAAAGAGTATAATTTTTATAGTTAAACAGTATAGGCATTTTTTTAATAAATTAATGAATATTTATTTATTTTTTAAATTTTTTATCTATAGAAGGTTGAAGTATACTCTTAGTGATTATTAATAATATGCTTTTACTCTGTGAATATCTAAGTATTCTTTTTTATACAAATTATAGCATTATCCAATATTTTTCTATCAGAAAGCCAAATATGACTCCAAATATTGAAACTTCAATATTTAGTAATTAATTAATGTATTGCTATGTAACTACATTATCAATACTAATTACTGATGATTTGTGTGTGCATTTAAGGTAATTAATTAATCTTTGAAGCAAGAGAAGCTTGCTTTCTCTTTTTAGTTGTGAAGAGCTTTTATTTTTTTCTCAAGAGAAAAGGACATGTATACATAAGAATTTTAACATTTTATTACTGCTTCTTTTATCTCTTCAAAGGAATGAAGAAATGGTTGGCAGATCTTCCTTTCCCATGCAGTTTTTTCCAATTAATAATACTGCTTTACCTCAAGAATATTTTTTCTTTCAGACGATGGTAAGTTTATTATGCATTAGATTCAGCATATAATATGATATAAACTATGAGGAATGTGAAAACTATATGTAAGATTTTGGTGCTCAAATCTAAACCTAGGATGAAATCACAAGATGCGCCACATGTCCCCCAGTGGCGTTCTTCTCCAACAGGGTCATCTTATATCGCATGCATAATACCTCAGCAAACAGCTGGGGCATCAACAGAAAAGGAGTGGATGGTAGTGATGGACTATACTACACTTGGACTACATTGTAGTACAAGTGAAATTTGAGTAGAGAGTTCATTTCATTGACTATTTTTAAAGATGATTTTAGAATTGAATAACTTCACTTAGTGAAGCATTTTTATATAATGTAATCAGTCTCAAATAGATTGCTTTTGGACATGGATTTTTTTCAAAATAAATTTCTCTTATTAACTAAAGACAAAACTTTATGAAGGTTCTCTATTGGAGAGTAAACTACATTATTTCCAAAGACTCTGAGAATTTGGTTCTGGCCTAGAAATCTTAATGATGGTCTTTATTCTTAAAGGGGAACTTAATTTTTTTTTCTTTCAACTCTTTTAGATAAGAAAATTGAAGTCCAGGGATATTAATATACAAATCCAAGATTATACAGCTTGTTAGTGACAGGTGTAGGACGAATACAGGTCTTCTGATTCACAGGGTGTTTTCACAAATAACCCAACATATGTGTGAGCTTCAGACTTTTCAAATATACATTTTAAATTTGTAAAGAGTAAGAATTTTTTTCTGTAAAATGATACTTTAACTTTTAGAAAAATCTTTTCTTAATTATGATAAAATATTTGCAAATAACCAGTTCTCACCTGAAATTGTAAATGTCTTCTTCCCAGCATTTTTTATCTTTTGGTAGAGATGGGGGAGAGGGAACAGAGACACAAGTTCAAGGTATCTCAATTAATCTTTAATCTGCTTTGAACAGTTAGGAATTTGAGTTAAAAACTTATTTTTTAAAAGAAAGCATCTCTCTATCTTAATAGTTAAGGTAGAGATCGTAACTGTGCTGTGCCATATAGAGGCCATTGGCCACAGATGCATTTAAGGAGCTGAGTTTTTAGTTTTATTTAATTTTAATTAAAATTTAAAAATAGATACATGGTTCAGTTATTAGAAAACTTTGAAGTATATTTGAAACAATTTGGGTACGTGAATATATTTTTTCAACTATAAATTTTACATAATCTAAATTCAAGTATAAAATACACACCAGATTTTGAAGACATATGAGAAAAATATATCTCAATAAATTTTATATTGGTTACATCTTAAAATGACAATATTTTGGATATATGGAGATAAATAAAATACGTTATTTAATTTTATTTGTTTCTTTTTATTTTTGTATTGTGGTTCCTATAAGATTTAAAACTCTGTGGTTTGCATATATTTCTGTTAGACAGTGTTAATCTGTATCATAGTAAGCTACATACTACCTTGACTCTTAATGTTGACCACTTAAGGAAACTCCTGCATCCCTACTGTGAGAAGTCACTGTATTCCCAAACCAAAACACAGTTTAGTTTACTCATGGCTATATGTATAATGCATGCAAACTGTTAGCTTTTATATTTAACTTTTTGTATTTGTTTTGGTGGATGAATGTCTTTTCTTCTTTTTTTTTTTTTTTCACAGCAGTGGCATGCGTATAATCCAGTGCTGCAGCTTCCTTATTATGAGATGACAACTCCCCTTCCTAATAGCACATCTGTGTCTTCCTCACAAAATCATGTTCCAGATCTAGAGGCTGGACCCAGCTCGTATGAATGGACTCATCAACAGCCAAGTGACTCTGACCTTTATCAGGTGAATAAACGGAAGAGGCAAAAGCAAACCAGTGATAGTGATAGTAGCACCGAAAACAACAGAGGAAACGAATATAGCCAAAAGTTCCGAAAATGTAAGAAGAAGAAAAGATATTGATATTATCTTCAAATGAATTTTACTTACACTGGTCTTAATTCTCTTCAAAGAAAAAAAAAACTATCTGTATTCTACCAAATCACCAATTTCATGCCTATCTTGTCTTTTTTGGAATACATAAGAATGTAAGTTATATGATTTGCTATTCAGTTTTTGCTTGAATGACAAAAGCTTTTTAAAAATAATATAATGTACAACTTTTTGTATCTGTCATATTTTTGACCCATTGACAATAAGAAATACACTTTGTGTCATCTTGTTTTAGTACTGATGATGAAATTTCACTAAATTATTAATCAAAAGTTTCTTACTGAACACGCAAGGGTAAAGCACTGCGCTTTCTCTACATTATCACCTATTACCCTCAACTATAAATAAGCTGAGATTAGAAGTAGAGCAGTGGATTTTCTGAAAGAAATTAGTGCAAACACATAAGGGTTGCCTGCTGTTCCTAATGAAGATGTAACAAACAGGCTTTAGATTCCTTTCTTAATAATATCTTGTTTTTTAAGTCTAAATATGTTGTTTCTGAGCCATATTTTCCTTCAGGTTTATTTTATAAAGTGAGTACATATGACAGTGATACCAAAGGAAAGATAATTATCATGGGACTAGCTTTTAGATCACTCTCTTTTTATATAATTGTATAAAAATAGGGATACTTCCTTCTTCTCACTTATTAATTGTATATTATGAAAATTAGTTGGCTATGTCAGTATTTATTATCCACTTCTTTTTCCAGCAGGGTTTGAGAGGATATATTTAACATATTTAAAGCTTGAAAATGAACAAGTAAATAAAATGATATTTCATGAATGTATGATATGTAACACTTACATTCCAAATCAAGTTTTCTATTTTTGGCTCATCTATTTTAGAAGATAAATAGACTACATGCAAAATTAATGGTTTATTTGGACAATTGTTAATTGTATAGCTCATCATAAACTATAATGGTGAAAATTATATATTTAACTACAGCTAATTGAAAGAATCATGTGACTCCATTGGGAGTTAACCACCCAATTCAACAGTAAAAACCATGGTTGGATGTTTCTTTTACATATCTCCATAGTGTTTTATAGGTATTCATTATTTAAAAGAATAAAAATATGTTTTGTAACAAAAGAAGTAACTGAATTTAACTCGTGATTGTAAATACATAGACTAGTGGGGTTTAAAACATAAATATTTGTCTATCTCCTTCTGATTAATACAAAAAACTAAATTTTGCTTTATGTAGCTTTCTCTACAGTTTCATATTTTTGAATAGTCAGACTGGAAGAGATGAAATTTATTTTCAAATTCACATTTTTTCAAGTTAGAATTATGCCAAAGGGAAAATATGTTTGTATATAATTAGAAAATAACATGTCTCTAAACACATTAACCTCACATCAGCCTTTTCTTCAGTTCTTCTGAAGTTTAACTTAGCTCTAAATTACTTTGTGATTGGTGTTATTGGAATATGTATAAAAGGATTGTCTTTTAGCAATTAAGAATAATGTGTGAGAAAATTATCTTGAAATATTATAACATAAACTGAAATGTTAGACTGCAAAAAAATTCTTGTAACTCCTTCCAGCACAGACAGGAAGTAACTCAATATCAGTTTTAACACATCAACCAACTTGAACCAACCAGAAAGCTAGGAAATTTACCTACTTACTGTTGTGTCTTCTATTGATAAAAAATGTAAAACTTCCATAAAATGTTAATATCTACTAAAATCCTATATAATTTTAAGTTATGAATTTTCTTAATGCTATATATTTGAGCTGTGATCATTTAAATTATTTGCCTTAGATGGTTAGATTTTCTGATTTTAGTCCCCCACTCTCAAAATCTATTTTCTTATCTAAGTACACATTCTACTTCAAATGCTAGAAGAAGCTTGGAATTTGAGAACAAAATCAGACATTTTGTCAATTCTCATATTCACTAATTTATATCTTTAAAAAATGAGTGACTGTAATGCATCAAGCAGTAGCAAAACAATAGAAAAATTTTAAAAATATGGGTTTCAAACATGCCCTTGAAATCTGCTGAAGTGACCCATCGTGAGCTATTGTTTCAATGCGTAGCTGTCTAAACAGGGTTATCGCCTTTGAAACCTCAGAGTTAAATGCAATTGTTATAAGCAGCTAATTTATTGTAGTATGATTTTTATAAAATGCTGATGTAATAACTTTTTGGTTACCTGCTTACAGTTTAATGACAGAAAGTTAAGAATTATTCTACTTTCTTTAGCACTGGCCAGGTGCAAAAACATTGTACACTGACATGTAGTCAACCTCTTCCATGTATTCCTAATACTAATAAAATAGTGAGTGATTAGAAAGTGAAATTTCTCTCTCTTGCCAACACTTACAACACTGTATCTCCAAATCTTTTTTTTCCATTGCATACTGAACATACCCACTTGTGTGTCTCACTAGCACTGCAAATTCAACATTTCCCATTGGACCCTAATTTTTCTCCCAAACATTTCCTTCTTGCTCAATTTTGGCTAATGTTCTACTATTGACCATTTACTCAAGGGTTATGGCACTAACCTTGCTTTAGTGACTCACAGAGAACTGTTTCAGTTCCTCTTAAACAATTTGCATGCTTCAATCAAAATGAAGCACTCTTGATGTCGGGCACTTAAAGGAATAAAAAAAATGGGCTCATTTGCTGGGAATATGAACAGAATGAAAAGATAGAAGTGACACTGGTTGCTCTTCATTTAAGTATTTAAGGGCTGGGCATATTCTTCCTAGTGAATATAGCTCAGAGTAGATGTGCTTTAAATGGTTACTCCTGAATGATGGTTTGGCTGTTTGGTTCCCCAACTCCCTGTTAGGTTGGAGGAGTACTATTGGCTCCTAGAATATCATCTTAAGTAAGTGATAGGATACTGACTACTCTAGTCTCTGCCACTACTCTAGTCTCTGGTCAAAGTTCAGGCCCTTTACGGTGTCCACATTTTACTTCTATTACTATCCATCCCAGTAAAGCCAGTTACATCAGAAAAAAATCTGTCTCTCACTAATTTATACCTCATTAAAAAATCAACTAATCACTTGATTTTGATTTGATGAAAATGAGCACTAATATATAAATGTGGAAATTATATTTTACTTCAGAAAGCTCAAAGAAGCTCTTGTTAACAAAGGATAATGTTTTCTTCCATACCTCAAACCCAGGGAAGTTCAGTGAGAACAGCCTCTCCAGTTCCCCCTGAGATTTGCTGAGGCGTTGTTGATGATTCTGTTCTCCTTGATGAGAATTAGTTCTACAAGGTCACAAAACACCCCAACTGTGTGCTAAGTTTCTTTTTTCACTATCAATCATGTCCAACCCACAAAAATTACCTCATGCTAAGGCATGCAAAAACTGCCTTAGTAAGTGAGGACAAATGATCTATTATCTATTCAGGCCCTCAATGGGTTCTATAACACCTACCCAAATTAGTGAGGGCCATCTTCTTTCTCAGTCACTAATTCAATACTAATCTCTTCCAGAAATACCTTTATAGACACCTCCAGAAATAATATTTTACCAGCAATGTGGGCCTCCCTCCATTAGCCCAGTCAGGTTTACACACAAAATTAACCATCAAATAATTTATCCCTGAGAATATCATTTACAAGCATTATCACAAAATAGAATTAAGTCTGGGTTGTCTACAGAGGTATCTAACAGGTCCTTTTCCAGGTTTGAGACCATTTCTACAGTTGTAAGACAATCATGGAATAGAATGGGGCTCTTCATCAACAAGCAGGGGTGATAAGTGTTTAGAGTGTTACAATAATGTAAGATGACGGAGGAATTGGCTAATCTAGGGCCTGTTCATGGGTAGCCTGCCATTGTTTAGGGAGGTGCTATATTTTATAGTCTCGTAAGAGAGCTGACTCAGTATAAGAAACAAGGAGGTGAGCAGAATTGCTGAGTGTAAAGGTACTGGCTTTGTCAATTGGATGGCAGACATACCTGATGCCACAGGGTCTAATTTATAGAAGAAATATGCTACGGACAGATTAATAACAGGATGTATGACTATGGTTCTCTAGAAAAAAATATATACATATTTATTTATTTAGAGAGAGATTTATTATAAGAAATTGGCTCATGGAATTAAGAAGACTGTTAAGTCTCAAGAGCTGCAGTTGGCAAGTTGTACTTCCAGGCTGAGTGCAGGAAAAACCTGAAGTTTCAGCTTGAAGGGAGCCAGGCAGGAGGAATTCCCTCTTATTCAAGGATGGGTGAGACTTTGTTCTGTTTAGACCTTCAGCTGAGTGAATGAGGCCCACCCACACTAGGGAAGGCAATCTTCTTTACTCAGTCAATTGACTTAAGTGTTAAACTCATGCCAAATATCCTCAAACCCTCACAGAAACACCCAGTATAACATTTGATCAAATAGCTGGGAACCTTGTGGCCTGTTGACACATAAAATTAGCTATCACACAGGAGAAAAGTTTAATTCACGTGCATGCAGGAACACTCCATAAGAAGTGACTCCGAACATCCAGGGGTAAGGGTTTTTATACCAGCTTAACAAAAGGTGGGTATGTTTGGACTTTAGTATGGAAAGTTCTATTGTGCTCTTGGGCTCATTTACAGAATTTTTCAACCTGTGCTGATTGTCTTCTTTCTGGCCAGAAGCTTCCCAAAAAGGGTAATTTATGGCAGTTGAACTAACATCCCAGTGCTAAGAGTCCATCTTCTGGCAAACAAGAAACTCTTGGAGGAAGATTTATGGCAGCTGAATGCAATAAGAAGAGAGGCTTTACTTAAGTCAGTAAAAGGAAGTAGAGTTAAGATGTCCCAGTGGCTGCTGTTTGTTCAGATGTCTTCAGTTAAAATAATTAATCTTTATACTATTCTGGTGTGTTATTGGGGGGGGCTTCAGTAGCAAATATACTCACCTGTTTATATTTATGTAAATAATCTGGTGCTACTATTTCTTAAAAAAAATTTTTGTTATTGGTAAACATTTAGTACTTTTGATTTGCTTTTATTATGACTAAGGCATTTTGGTTCAACTAACATATGCCTCTGTGCATATCCAGACATGCATCATACATTATTTTTTAATTGTTCAAATGCCTGCACAATACTTTGGTCTGAAAAATTGGTGTATTCCTTTGACCAGAGAATCTTAAATTAGTAAATCTGTTGCTTCAAGATTCAATTCAAATCTTCTGAGCTTAAAACCCCATTCCTAAGTGGTGGCAAAGCTTATGTCACAAGATTTTGGATGCAAATCAGACCAGCCATTCTCCCCAACTTCTATCCTCTGAACATATGCACACAAGTAAAATATGGTTCAATTAAATATCATATTCAGAAAATAATGATATAAGAAGCTCCAAAAGGTCAGCCTGTGAGTTGTACATGAAAACAGAAGACAGGCAATTATAGGCCATTACTTTGATGAAAATCTCAAGCCTGTTTTTCTGGTACTACCTCCACCTTCTACCCACAGACCACCTAGCTTCCTGGACACGAGCTTATTCCCCCTTCCAATGCCCATCAAAGTATAATTTAGACAGTTATTCTCATCCACTGTACCCCAGGAGTAATTGGGAACCAAATGAAAGAATTTATGCAAAATACCATAATGTACTTTTCTGAAGAACACTGGAGATAAATTCACTGAACTGCTTCAAAGAACTAAATTTTCAGATAATAGGAGGAAAAGAACATGGTTCAAACTTTCTTTGCTTACTGCTGGAGATGGTCATTACTCAATTTTGGGAGTAGGAATGAATGAATGAGGGATTAAAGCTGTAAGAGGTTAATACTCAAAATGACTATTATTTATTCAGGCTGCTTAATGCCAGGCATTAATCCTGAGAATAACACCATAGAGGTGAGGAAGCTGAAGTTCAGTTGCCCAAAAGTACAAACTTTTTTTTCAGAAAAGAAAAGCTAGAATATAAATCTTGTGGAACTTGTTCTAGTGACCTTAGTATATCACCTCACTGGTGGTACTAAAGATTTATTTACAGGACACTAACTGGGCAATGCTTTTGAATGGAAATTTGTTAAATAGATATGATTACCTTTTGCAAGAATTGATTTCATTGTCACTTCTAGGTATAAGCTATGCCTGTTAGTCAGTGTGACTGAGAATGAAGCTCTGTTTAAAGCCTCTGCCTTAGCTTAGTGTAAATTTCAAATCTATTAAACTTACTTTGGGTAATTTAAATGGAGGCATTCCTATAATTCTCTGTGCAAAAAAAAAAAAAAAAAACATTTTATAATAGGCTGCTTTTTTGTTTTGTGATCACCTAATCATCCTATTTCAGCTCCATATTTTTCCAAGTTTCAATAGTCTTTTCTCTATATAATATATACAATTTAAGAAATACAAGCACAGAGAATTTTAGAACTGGTAGCATGTGTATTTTTTAAAGTAGAAAGGCATCAATGTTAGGTCTGGAGGAGGGCAAACAAGTGGCAAGGCAGTGGCTAAGGCTGGAGAGCAGCAACCAAATTGTAGCTAGGAACCAAACTGCAGCTAGGAACTGTTGCCTGGTAGGAACATACATAGTAATAAGTTCCTAGTGACCTTTAACTGACCTAGAGTTATTACCATCTGATTAGCACGGCATGGGGGGGGAGCTTTGTGAAGAATTCTGGGAAAGACACATGTGCAGAAAGGGAAACTGTTATATAGCCAAACTGTTATGTAACCTGTTATATAACCAGTTATATAACCTCTACCTGTCAATCACCCCCAAAGATGGAAACCACAACCAATCCTGCCAGGGGAAAGGCAGGACAAATTAGTGAACTTATGAAAGGCAGCTTGTATGCTCATACTTCAAAGTCTTTCTCTACTTGTGGACACTGACCCATTCCACTTTCTTTGGAACATATTTTCACTTTCTGTAGTTTCTTTCTTTACTTGCAGTCTTTCTTGTATGTGATAAACTGTATAAAATTGCTCTGTGTTTGTGATCACTGTGTCATGGGCTCAACTCGATACCAGTACTCATTCTTGACACTGGGCACCGAGGGACCAGGAAACATCCACAAAGATGAACCTAACATCAGTAGCAAAACAAACAAAAAACCCAGAACTGAAATGAATTCTAAATGCACACAAACTACCACTTACAAAGATGAATAATGAAATGCTACATTCTTAAAATTTTTTAAATACTTCTCTTTTTAAATTTTTTGCTTGATTAAATTTTTATGTCACTTGCTTAAAGAAATCTGAAATTCGAGGCATGACTGTTTTGAAATTTGAAAGAAAAGCAAGGTTGTTGCCCAGAGAGTGTGGCCAGCTGCCTGACAGGAGGCCTTATGAGGTGAAATTGTTGAATTGAACATAGTTCAGCATCAAGCCCTCAATTTTGAAATTCGGAAACCTGATTTTATCTGCCTATCTCTTATGGATAGCCTCATACTACATAATCTCATTTAAAGACCAATGCCCATCTCACCATGATGAACATATATAACAACTATTTTGACAAAAGAATACAGCTTCCTTAGGCCACATGTTCAAGGTAGATAAATGTACATTACCCAAGCTGAGCCAATCTTCCTTGACATCTTCCATTATTGGCCAACAGTGGTTAGTCAGGATTGGCACCCAATCCAGGGTGGGACAATGATGGTGGATTCCGCCGGAAAATACAAAAGGGAATGAGTGGCTACATTCAGAAAACGTAAATTTTGGAGCTGACAGTAGTCATGTTTTCAGATTGTGGCTAAGTAAAACAAATATAATTCTACAGAATAGAATTAATGTAGATATGCAGGACATGCAGAAACAAGACTCAGTAATAACATCCAGATTAAAAATCTTCCTAAGACCCAGTAATTTTATGATAAATTCCCCCTTTTTGCTTAGGGCTTTGATCCAAGTTCTAAATAATACTTTCCTCAAATCCAAACGTTTTTTTGTAAGGATCATAGGTTTCTAGCTGGTAATGATCTTTGTGTTAAAAGCTGAGTTCTGTCACTTCCAATCTGTTACTTTGTATAAGTTGCTTAATATTTCTTGTTTGGGTTTTATCTTTAGAAATATTACAGTAACTTAGATTTCTACCTGCTGTATATGAGACAACTTACTTTCCAACAATCTTACCCTCACTAGATATTTAATCTCTTTAATCTTTGCCAATCACCAATTTAATAAGCTAAGTATGTTATTAAGTATGGAATGTCCAATTTCCTTAAGTACCAAGTTTAACAGCTGATACCTCTGAACTATCACTTTGACACTTGTTTTATTTTTGTTGTGAAGGTATATCCTCAGTCTTTCAAAGGCATGTTTTGGCTTGTGATTGTCTTTCAAAAAAAATTTTTAGAGCAATTTTTGTGAAACCATGGATAAACCAAAAATTTATGTTTTTTTTTTTTTTTTTAATATGAATTCTAGCATGGAACCAATGCAGGGCAAACAGCTCAATATATGAATGAAGTGTTTGGGAGGAATGTGGCTAATGAACGCACTATATGTTGGTGATTTGTGAAGTTCCATTCTAGTGATTTTAATCTTGAAAATAAGCCACATGAGTGACCTGAAACCAAGGCGAATAATGGTGAGCTGAAAGTGGAAGCGAATCCATCTCGACCTACGTGTGAATTAACAGCAAGATTTGATGTTACTATTCCAACAATATTGGATCATTTGAAACAAATTGGCAAGGTAAAGAAGCTGGATAGATGGGTTCTGCATCAATTAAATAAGTGTTAGAAGAGAAATTGTCTGGAAGCTAGCCTTTCTTTACTGTCACAACCTGAAGGCGAGCCATTTCCATGCTGTATTGTGACATGTGATGATAAGTTGTTCTTTTTCACAATTGCAAGTCTTCAGCACAATGGTTCGATAAAGATAGAGTGCCAAAATACAGTCCAAAATTATATATTTGTCAAAAAAAGCTAACAGTGTCTGGTGGTCCAGCACTGGTATTATCCACTAGAGCTTGATGAATCCTAGTCAGTCGATTACAGTGGATGTCTACTGCAACCAATTGGAAGAAATGATAAGGATATTTGTGATTTAACAGCTAAGAATGATTAACAGAGATAGGCCAATCCTCTTGCAAGGTAATGCTTGACTATGTGTCACGCAAACAACGCTGCTGAAACTACAGAAGCTGGACTTGGAAACTCTCTGTCATTCACCATATTCAGCAGACCTTGTGCCAACTGACTACCACTTCTTTCAGGTTTTTGACCATTTCTTGCAAGGAAAAATATTCAATTCTCAACAAGCTGTGGAAAACACCTTTTGGGTTTCATCACTACCCACTCTCCAGGCTGCTTCGATGCTGGTATAAACAAGCTACTGTTAATGTGACAAAACTTTGTGGATAGTTTAGGTGCATATTTTGATTAATTGTGCTGCTTTTTGTATGAGATATAATAAATGATATTTTTGGTTCAATTTGGACATTTCATATTTAATGAGCTAATATTTTTTGTTGATGTATGAATTTTTATATATTTCATTATAAATTATATTTATGAGGAAAAAGAAGGTTGAGACTTTTTTCTTATTTGTTGTTCATTTCCTGATCTGTGTGAATTAAGTTCTTTGTCCATTCTTTCTATTGAGGGGTCAAATTTTTCTCAAGCATTTTTAAGAGGTCCTTATATAGAAGGAGTTATAACCATTGGCATTTATCATTGTTGCAAATAAACTTTCCCTGTTTGTCATTTGATTTCAATTTTTCTCAGATATCTTTGAACTGGAGAATTTACAGTTTGTACTCAAGACTATTTTCTACATTTTGGTGCATGCCATGCATGACTTTCTTAGGAAAGCTTTTTCAGTATTAAATTATGTCACTATTTCTAGCATTTCCTCTGTCATGTTATTTCACTTTTAATATTTAAATGTATAATCTATCTAGAATTAACATTTTTGTGTGGTATAAGTTAACGATCTATCCTTATTTATCCTCCAAAAGGTTAAAGTGATTCTTTTGTCATATAATAATTTCTTACTTGTATGTGTTTCTGTACTTTTTATTCTATTCCATTGACCTATCTGGTTTTACAACAATACTACATTGCTTTAATTACTCTGGATTCACAATATAATGTGCTATTTTTATAGGCTTTTATGTCTCCATAAGACATTTAAACTAACAATTTTTTTTTGCAATTAAAATTTGTTTTTCTGCTTGTTTTATTTTGTTAGTGTAAAATATTTTAAATTTGAGAGCTTCGTAGCAATAATTTTAAAAAGAACCTAGCAAAATAATCACCTTGAAGGGTTAATTTTGCTTTGAATTAATTTCCCCTCTTTTCTAGTCTAATCTAAAAGATCTACAGAATTGTTGTAAGTATTGGCAACTTATTTTAAAAACATGTGTGAAAAGGCTGCCCTCTTGTGACAATATAATATATATTTTGTGACAATATAACTTATAATTAAGTAGTTTTAAATAGACTTTATTTGGGGTGAAAAGAATAAAACAGTAAATACTTTTGAAAATTTATGTGGAGATATTATTAGAAATAAAAAATAAAGGAAAGTGAACAATACAAATTGCTTTCTTTTTTTCACTTTTTTCTTCTCTCTCATCTTTGTTCAAATGATAGCTCTTATAAAATGGAAAATTTTTTTTTGCAAATTATTTCCCAATTATTAAAGTATAAATCCCATTGTCATGATATTGACACATAATACTTTAAAAAGGACTAAACATTGCACATCTTTGAACATCTATATCTATTTTGGAGAAGTGTTTGACCATGGAGAGAGCTTTATTGGTGTAGCTCTAGATCAGGGGTCCTCAAACTTTTTAAACAGGGAGCCAGTTCACTGTCCCTCAGACCATTGGAGAGTGCACACTGTGGGCCTGGGATGAGTTGGCCGCTAAGCAGGACAGGCAGCAGCGGCAAAAACACCTGGCAGGCCAGATAAATGCCCTAGGCAAGCCGCATGTGGCCCGCAGGCCGTAGTTTGAGGACACCTGCTCTAGACAGAAACCAGGAAGAGACTACTCTGAAATTCATATAACATGACCTTAGGCTAAAAAGTGGAAATACTAAGTGTTAGTAGAGAGAGTCCAGGTGCTATACTTATTACAGGAGCATATGCATATAGCAATTGTGTCTTAAGTGAGCATGTACATGAAAGTTCTGGAATTTGACAGTGGAGGAGAAACTGTATTGAGCAGCATATGACAGAGTTTTCTATAGTCTCTAGGCTGCTAGGTTCATGAGCATCAGAAACATCTATAACAGTTACAAATGAGAAATCTGCTGAAGAAGTTTGTTTTTTTTTTTTTTCCTAGCTGAAAAAAACATGGAGGCAGGAAGGTTTTGTAGGTGTGCTATGGACTGCATATTTATGTCCCCCCAAAATTCATATGTTGAAGCCCCCAGTGTGATGTCATTTTGAGGTGAGGCCTTTGGAAGGTAATTAGGTCATGAGGATGGAGCCCCTATGAATAGAATTAGTGTCCTTATAAGAAAAGACACAATAGAATTTGTTTCCTCTCTCTCTCTGCTCTCTGCCATGTGAGAATATGACAAGATGTGTCATCTACAAACTAGGAAGCAGGCTCTCACCAGATACCAGATCTATAGCACCTTGATCTTGGTGTTTCCAGCCTTCAGAATCATGAAGAGTAAACATTTATTTTTTAAGCCACCCAGACTGTGGTGTATTTGTTGTAGAAGCCTGAAGTGACTAAGACATGTTCTAAGCAATTCTGCAACAAAGGGTAGAAGCAGCAGGGATAAAAATTCCTTCCCACATGTGGAGCCCACAGTACTTGACAAATCTCCCCTTTCATGCAGCAATTAAGTTCCAGTAAATGAAAATCAAGAGCATTTTCCACATTGCAAATATAGACTTTTACCTTTGCAAATGTCCACACTTTGTAAGATGATAGCAATGTTTCAATCACCACTCTTAAGAAAAGGAGAGAACATGTTTAGGTGGGTTTTTCCCAGAAATATAGTAAATGTATGCTCCAAAATAATTCTCTTACCAGGGGATATCTCTAAATAGTTTAAATGTGCTATTTATATATCTATACAATGAGCATTGACTTCTTGGCATTAAATAAATAGCTTGAACATTCTGTCAGAGCTGAAACCAGCATACTTTCCATCTACTCCTCTTTACTCATTTACAACTAAATCTCTTGCAATAGACATGGCAATGCTAAATAATTAAGTTCTGAATAACAGAACTCATGAATAAGAATTGGCTTTTTACTAAATTTGCTGAGAGGGCAGTAGCACTGTGATATTCATGAGCATCCTATTAACTCTGAGCTTTTTAAAAAAATTGTAGCCAAAATATGGAATCAACCTAAGTGCCCATAAATGGATGAATGGATAAATAAAATGTGGTATAAATACACAATAGAATACTATTCAGCCTTGAGAAAGAAAGAAATCATGTCATTCAGAATAACACAGATGAACCCAGAAGCCATTATACTTAATGAAATAAGTCAGGCACAGAAATAAAAATACTATTTGATCTCACTTCTGTGTGGAATCCAAATGTTTAACACATAGATGTACAGAGTAGGAGGGTGTTTACCAGGTGTTGGGGTGTGGGGGTGAGATGGGGAGGAGAAATAGGGAGATGTTGGTCAAAGTGCACAAAGTTTCAATTTGGAGGAGTAGTTCTGAAGACGTATTATACAACATGGTTACTATAGTTAATAATTATGTACTGTATACTTAAAAATTGCTTAGAGAGTAAATTTTAAATGTTCTTAGCACCAAAAAATAGGTACATGAGGTTATAGATATATTCATTGTCTCAATTTAATCATTTCATTATATTATCAATATAATATAACAATATATTATATATCAAATATAATAAATTATATTACATAATTTAATACATATAATACAATATAATACATCAATATATTATGCATATTAAGACATCATATTCACTTCCCATAAATATATGCCACTTTAAAAAGAAATTGAGGCTTGGGCTTAACCTACCTCTAAGGAATTATATAGATTTTTGTGATTTTGTAGTGTGTCAAGTTAGTTAAGTTGTAACTAAGTTTTCCAGAATTCTCTTCCCTGTAACCTCAAGTTCGAGTCACCCACATGAGAAACAATATGAGAAGCCCAGAAGGAGCTGCCATTGGGCAATAGATTTCTGTGTAGGACATCAGACACTGTTGCAGCTCATATTTTGTTACTGATGTGCTGGCTCACGTTATTGGCACGGGACAGTAGCCAAACCCACAGTCACTCCGTATTCCCATATCTCCTCATTCAGCTTTTCTGAGTCCCAAGGCAGGCATGTGTACAGTTCTGTAGTGATGGCAGCAGCTACTTGCATAAGTCACCCACATTATTGCGGTTGGACATATTGAGAAGTAGATATGGGTTCTAGTTTGTCCTAGGTCACTCTCCTTCACATCCATCATTCCTTTTCTTACTCTGGGCCTATTGATCTATAGGAACTTCAGGTTCACTGCTGGATGCAGTGGTAACATTCTTCTATAGACTTCTTCACCAGGCCCCACAATTGTATGACCCTACCCTATAATAAATCCCTATTCATTATCACTCATGGTAGTTCTTCTTCGCTGGTTGTATACAATAATGTTTGGTGCCTGGAATAGAGGTACTGCCACAATAAAAACCTGAAACAGGTGACATTGTCTCTGGGACAAGATGGCAGGAAGAAGGTGTAAAAGGCCTGAGGAGACAGTGAGGATGTGGAAAACAGTAAGGAAATTGTTATTGAGAAGTTTAGACACACAGCTTGCTCCCTGTTTCAATGTGGAAATTAAATAGGATTCTAGCAAACTCAGAATGGGAAAAATGCCACCAGGCTTCTTCTAGTTTTCTGTAATTAAATACAAGATTGGTGGGAGGGGAGCGACTAGGGAAGAAAGAAAGAAACTAAAGAAGAAATTGTTCTATTTTTACTCAGATTTTAGAAATTAGATAAAGAATCTAAGGATTGGTGAGTTTTGAAAGAAAATCATTTTTTGTCCCCAGTTATTGCAAGCAAACAATTCTCAAAGAAAGAAATAGCTTCAGCAAATACAAAATCCAGCGCACTAAAAGAAACTCAGGGTAAAGATCACAAGGGTGTGGTTGCTTTACATCCCCTTGTTGAGACCTCAAAAAACCTAAGGACATGCCTTCTGGGGTTTTAAAGAATCTCACGAATATTGTCCCATAATATCCAAGGTAGTAAGGAATGTGTGTGTGGTTTATGCTAATTATATGGGCTTTTAAAATACAAAATGAATGAAAAGAAGTCTATGGTCCAAACCCTCCCAATCTACTATGGGTGGGAAGCAGGGTAAGAAGGCTACTTGGTTGCAAAAATTGGCCATTCTGTGTGGGTAAAGACGCAGAGGGCAGAATTAATAGCATAGGAGGCAGTGACAGGAGACAAAGGCAATCGTTCCCTAGAAGCAGAATTGTTCCCAATCCTGGATTTCAGAATTATTGATGACCAGTAACTGCTGTGCCTCTTATTCCCTCCACTTTTGTACTGGAGTTTCTATTGCACGTATCTTTTTCTCGCCATTGCGTGAAGGTAGAAAAAAATTGTCTTTTTACGTCATAGCTCATCAGACACAGAGGAACCGGAAGGAAAGCCAAAGAGCCCTATCCATGCCTGTACTTGATTTATATGATGAACACTTGAAACCTGGCCTAGGTGTGACGCTATAATGCAATGAGAACATTGCAGGGTCATGAGTATTTCTACCAAAGCCAACTTTCAGAATTTTAATACAATCAGATTGGTTTTATTTGCTTTAAATATCAGTGAGATAGAAAAGAAAGAACTGATTGGATTGTCATGTTCCTTTAACCAACTCAAATAACTTTCCATATGCCTCCTGAACAATTAAATGTATTTTTATAAATTGACCTGCCTTTTATCTTTTTGAAACGTATCTGTTAACTGGGAGGTTTAGATCTACATGGGCACCTGTCCCTCCTTATGGTTAGAAAAGTGAGTAATATTACAGAGCTTTAATGCTTAGTGTTATTCTGTAAAATTTTTACCTCTCATTTAATTTTAAGCAGAAAAGAAATCCCATTTAATAATATGCTAAATCTATAAACAGATATGCTCAAAGCTCAGTCTAAAAAAGTCATAGGAAATAATTTACATTAAAGCTGCTGTAAGAATTTGCATATTCTGCTTATTGTTGGCTTTTGGTTTCCTCTCTGAGTTGGCCATCTGTGTAGCTCTCTCTCTCTCTCTTGGACTTCTTCCCTCACACCTAAACTCCAGCTACCACAAGCTGCATAACCTAGAAAGCTTCAAACCCAATTTAATCTTCTCAGGTCAAGTAAGAATACAAAAAGTACTGTTTATCTCTCTAAATTCTTTTCTTCTTCTTTTTTTTTTACATTTCAGGGAGATAAAACAGGTTCCCCCCACCCCAATCTTCCTTCTAAATCCACCCTGTTTATTCACAGTGACTGTCACACAGCCTGACATTCTCAGGCTTTCTAACTCCAAACATGTGAGATTAGGCTCTCCAATATTTCCTAAAGTTATTAAATATGAATCTAGGTGGGCCCCTGGAATCTTTAACTGGTTTGTGGTTAAGTCCAAGTGCTAAATTCCTCATAGACCAGATAATTTGGGGTGTCCCATCCAAAGGGACAGGTGTGTAATGACAAAACATCCCTTCCTCTCGCCTCCAAGCTTTCTTCAGCAGGCGTAAAGGGGTGTTCACCACTCTCTCCCCACAATTCCAACACTTGTACTCTAAAGCTTCTTCCTCATATTTCCCTTAAGACCATTAAGATCTTATCATGGTATTTATCTTTATTTAGTTATTACTAAGAACACATCAGGTTATCCCTCATCTCCCAGAATATGAGCACCATGAGATATGGGAATATCCCTGCTTTGATTCGTATTCCACCCTTCCAATTTCTGAACTTCTCTGCTGTGTTTTTAAAACTTACAGTCATTAAACAGCAAAATCCCCTATACCCTTAACGTTTTCCCTTACCTTCTTCCTCTTACTGAAAGTAGATTCTCTCCTAGAGACACTGGTTCCCTGTAGCTCTGTCAAGTGGTGGCTGTTTTCTCCTGCACCCTCTCAATCACCCAAACAAGAGGAGGGGTTGCCTCTTTGCTCAACATCGCCACCTCCAGATCATTCTCCCCTTTCTCTGCCATTGGAATGTATCACCTGCCTGTGCCTCCTCACTATATCATTTATAGTGCTCTTGTTTGTTTAATTTAACTGGTGGTTCACTGACAGTCTTTTCGACAGTCTTGTTCCTGCCAAAATTCTCAGTGATTTCAATTTATACATAGCTGATCCTTCCAAATTGCTGGTCCCTTACATTTGTGACTCTTCTTCTCTAGGAATCTCAGCTCTTACCCTACCTCATACACTCACCCACATGGTCATATTGAAGACTTTGCCCCATTAAAAAATGCAGCCTCTCCATATTTCAATTTCAAAAATCTTATTCTTAACTGACAAATTCTTGTTTTTGACAGGTGTGTACAAGAGCAAGATAGAGATTGTGAGAGCTGATATGACTATGTTTTAAACCCTGGGCCGATATAGGATAAAGAAACACATTTTTCACAATATTGTTTCATTATTTTATTGTTGGGAATTTGAACATCTTTACTTTTGTAGATAGTATTATTCTAGACATCTTTGTGCACATTGTTGATTGTTAATGTATAACATACATTTCCAAGAGTTAATGGATTTAGAAAGATGAGCTCTTTTTGGTGTTCCTAGTACATTATTTGAAAGTGGTTAGCTTTGATCAAATGAGTTATGATGAGAATTGAAAAATAAAAGTATGTTATTAATACTTTTCCTCTATACTTCAATATTGTTTGAATTTTAAAATAATAACAAGCATTTGTGAGTCAGTTGTGTAACTAAAAGCTTTTAATTTTAAAAATAGCAAGTAACACTAACTTGTGATTCACAAAGAAAAAAAATTGTCAATCAATATGTAACAAAAAAAGTTTCAAAGATGAAGTCTGAAGTATTATTTTATTCTTTGTAAGCAACTTAATTACTCTGCCTTGATAATTTTAGGATTTTTCTCATAACAGTTGTCTTCTGATTTACAGAATATTTAAGGTGTGGGTTTCTTCTCATTGATTTTTATCTGAAATATATTTTGTTATATTTCCAAGTTGGCTTTTTTTTTCACTTATGGAATATATAATCAATATTTTTCATCCATCTTATTTTTTATTACAACTTATTCACTTTCATACCAACCTGCTCTTTTCTTGTAGTCTTCTCTCCTTATTTAATTGATATTGAAACATCTTATGTACTGAAGAGAGTGATAAACATGTTCATCATTACACTTCTTAAAGTAAATAATTTCTGGAGTCTATTCCTTCTCTGAAACATCAGGATGATTTCTTTTCTGTTGCTTTACCATACATTTTCATATTTCCTCTTTCAGAAGTGTACTCATTCCTAAATGGGGAAAACTCTCCCAAGATGCACTGTTTACCAAATTATATGAAATGGAGAATAAGTTCATGTCCATTGTGTGCCAACTTGGAAGCAAATTCCATTCTTTTCTTCAATCAGAATGGTATGTCAGGAGCATGAGCTGAGTTCATGTGCTCTTTCATTACCTAGAAGGCTTTTATCTATTTGGGTTCTGCAGAATGATTTGAGCTCTTTCAATATTCACCATCTGGGTATTTTAACATTCAGACCAGATAATGTACATGGATCTGTAGAAACCCCTGTGTGCATCATTACAGAAAGTCTTCCTAACCCCATCCCTGTTTTTAATGCTTTCTTCATAGGCATTACATCTTGCAGAAAATAGTAAGCTACTACCACCAGTTTGCTTTTGGGTGGCTCCTGTTTCTATCCTATTTGTATGATAGAAATATTAGTCTTTAATTCAATGTAGAGAAAGTTGAGTTGGGATATAGATGTTGACATGACAAAGTAACATCTACAAAGTAGAGGAATGGTTGTCAAATTTTCTGTTTGAAAAAGATCTTCAACTTCTGAAACAGGAAGAAGATAGCAAAGGATTGAGAGAGGATGGCTTTCTGTTTCCCACAGCTGGGCCAATTGGCCTTTTACTTCCATCAGCCTGGCACTTGGTAACACATTTTTCCAGATTCAGACAAATTTACTGCCATGGCTCTTTTGAATTGTACTTTCTTCTGTTTCTACTATTGGTTATCTCAGAAGCTGAATGAAGCCAATATATTAGAATCATTTTCTAAAAAGGACAATAGGCCATTAAGTAATATTTTTTATTCATGAGTTATAAAAAGGAAACCAAAGCCAGCAAGTGGGGAAAAAAATACCACATAAAAGATTGATTTTGTTTTCACATTATCCCAAAAGAAAATTTAAACTACTGATATTTTCTGTAATCTGCATTATTTTTTACTGGAAAAAAATTTAAATACAGCTAAGGCACAATTAATTTAAATGGAAAGGATAAACATAAAAATAACATTAGTAACATAATGGCAACCTTATATCCTTAGAGTAGACTCATCTGCTCTATCATCATAGCTTCTGAGGATGATGTAGTACTTTTAAATCAAATAGACTTGGTATTGATTCTTCTTAACACTCACCTGAAGATATCATTATTTATTAAGATGTAATGCTTAAATCAAGTATGTAATGATAAATAAGTTGATTGTAGGAGTATATGCATTAATTTGACTATATTATTACTTAGAATATTTTCAGAAATTACCATATGCTAGCTCTCCTAAATTTCCTATATAATAGTTCCTGTAACATTTCTTCCGGGAAACTGAATCTCTGAAATCTATATTCAATCCATATTAAATACAGAATCATAGACCAGTGAAATTTGTACAATTTCTTGGCAGGGCGGGAAACAATGATCTATCTCACATATGAAGGTTAAAATATTAAAATATTAAGATTATCCTAGACATCTTGCAAATGCTCAGTAAATATTTTACCTCTGGACCATAAAAAATATGCCACATATATTTCAAGAGTTCTAGATGTAATCATGAAAGGATGCATGGAAATGGACCGACATTCTATCAGTACAAACACTTAAAAGCAAAGCTCTGTTCCCCAAGAATGTGAAAACATTCAACACAGCAGCACAATTTAACAGTTTAACAATTTAACAATTTTCAATGTTGAAGTTAGGATATGCTATAGCTATGTTCAGTTTTCCATATCTGTGCCTGTGTTTATCCACTGAACCAAATAATTGATATAATTCTCCAATTTGAGTTATCTGTGTAAGGATGAATTTTAATATATTTTAGCCTGTAGAAAATATGATTAGGAGAAGAGAAATAGAGCTCATTTACTAAAATTTTTTATCCATTATCTAACTAACATGTTCAGATTGTGAGAGATATGTTGTAGCAATGTATGCCTTACAATCTGCAGGGACAGTGAAGCAGCAGGGACAATGAGTTAAAATTCTTCTTAGCAAATCCAAGGGAACTATCTTCGTATCACAGAGTGCAGTGATGATAGAGGGACGTGACTCTATCACTCAAGTGTTAAAAGATCATCTTACTTTATTCTATAGTTTTCGGTATGCAAAAACAACATTAATGTTTTGAGTCATCATCCCCTTTGCTACCATGAATATAGCAATGTAAAATACATTTCAAAATTCATTTTTGTACTGAGAAATAGAAAAGAGAAAAATATATTTTACATGTGTCTGAAATTTGTAATATTGCAATCCTGCAGCTTTCTGAGAAGACAAATGGTAGTAATGAATATAAAATCATTATACAGAATTATCGATCCTTCTTAACAGATTTCAAAAGAAGGCTAAGGAAATCATTCTAGTCCTAGCAACTAAAAAGACAGACTAAAACTGCTTCTAGAAAATAAGACTCCTCATCTTGAGTTTCAACCATTGGCGCTTCCTTTGGGATTTTGTTAAAAAAAAAAAAAAACTTAAAAACAGGGTTTGGCTATTAATGCAGCTAATTCTTGTGTAGAGAATTTCTTTTGGGTCTGAATTATCAAATCCTGTGTAGAGTACCAAACAGTTAACTATATATTAAGCAAAATCAAACTTCACTCTGACAACCTTAATTCAAGAAGCTGTAAACATTGAGTTATTCTAGTAAAAGTTGCAGAATCAAAGGCACTCTGTATATGTCAAGACTGATCAATAACTCTCCTTGACCTATTTTGTCTCTCACTACAATTTTTTCATAAATTTAGTCATGCTTTATTTAACAAGGGGTAATTCTGAGAAATGCATCATTAGGCGATCTATTTGTTATGCAAACATCATAGAGTGAACTTACACAAACCTAAATGTTACAGCCTTCCACATACCTACACTAAATGTTAGAGCCTATTGCTCCTAGGTTACAAACCTCTACAGCATGTTACTGAACTGAATACTTCAGGGAATGTAACATAGAGATATTTTGTATCTAAACATAGAAAAAATACATTAAAAATATGATATTATAACCTTAAAGGACCACCTTTGTATATGGAAGATGGAAACATCACTGATGGAAACATTGTTATGCAGTGAATGACGGTCATCTCATTCATTACCTCTATGAATCATACCTGTGTCCTTATTCCATCCACGAGCTTAGCCTGAATACCAGCTCCTTATTCACAAGTGCCTATTATGTGCTTTTACTGATTATATTTTATATGCTTGATTGTATTAGAGAACAGAAAAGAAGAAGCCAAGGCCCAAAGAACTTTACAAATGAGCAGCAAAAGTCAGTTACCATTACTATTACACAAACAAAACAAATAAAAACAACAAAACCCTCAGTACAGCTCTTTTAAACCTTCTAATTTGAATTATTCCTTCTGCTACACAAAACAGAATGAATTGCTATGAAATATGACAAGGTTAATCAATCTATTGGAAGATACTCTTATTTGATATTGTTCATTGATAGATAATTTCTTTTTAGAAAAGCCGAGTTTTTGCAACATATTTAGAAAAAAATACTTAACATCATTCTAATTCCTCAAGAAAAAATAATTTCAAAATACAGTTATCTGAAAACTGTGCTGAAAACTGTCTTAGTCTATAATTAGTGAAGTGTTAAAATAAGAATTAATCTTAAAAGCTAACATGAATTTTCATTAGGTAGGTGTTTTTGTTTAGAAAAATAGCTAGAGAGGCCACTAGAGGGCAACGATTAGCAGGAAACTATTGAAAGTAAAATGTGTCAGAACTGCATAGAAAAGAAGAGGATGAAAAACTGAGGCAAATTGAGAGAAGATAATTATCAGCGTGTTGCAAGATTGGACCGTTTGTTGGCAGAAAGCACCAAGGGACAGTATTTAATATTCTATTTCAAATTATTCGTTTTGCAGCAATATCAACCTAGGTCATCTGTTCCAAACATCAGTAAAGTCAACTATGCCAGCAAAGGCCTTCTGTGAATAAGAGGGGGGAGTGTGTGTGTGTGTGTGTGTGTGTGTGTGTGTGTGTTGAAAATAAGGTAAGCTCTAAGTTCAGTGTTTGAGTAAACAAGGTTAGGAATAGTGCCAATATATTATTTGTACCAATTTAATAGAAGCAGGGTTTTGAAAATAAAGACACATATGTCAATAATTATACTGAGTATTTCCAGAAATCTTGGGAGGCCCTTAAATTGCTCAAAAGATATAGGCCCTTAAATTGTTCAAAAGACATAGATTTTGTACCAAAATCATAGACTTTGTTTCAATCTTACAATCTTAAGTGGCAAGGAGAGTTTACCGCAGATTTTAGATTAAACACGCACACACTTTTCAGTTACTGAGAAAAAGATTAGCACAGGGCTTTTAAGGGCTTGCTTGTTCACAATGGCAGATGAAACAATCTTAGTAGGCAAGTATCCTCCCCTAATTACTAGAAATTTAAATATTTTCCCCAAAATAAGTAACAATGAAAAATCCCAGAAGAAAGAAAAATGTAGTCCAAAACATTTACAGAACATACTGCTCCAAAAAGTGGGGACACCAATAAAAGTAGTCTAGACCCAGAGTTTGTGGATACCAGGAGCAAAAGAATGTGAGGAGGCAACTGCCAGTGGGGTCTCTTGTGTTATCTGCAGAAGAATCATCCAGGCTGGGTGCCCCCACCCTCCGGCCCATCCACTGTGAGCCCCTCCTGTGAGCAGCAGCACCAGGCCCCCTATCTCCAGGTGTGTCCCCAAGAAGTGTATCTCACTGACAAGAAGTGTATCTCAATGACTTTGCCAGGTACTCTTGTTTCTATTTCATTTCCATTTACATTTTTATGACAAAAAGTAAACTATACTATTAATGCATCAATGTTGGTACTAATTCTGGAGCTGTGGGCTGGACAGATGGATTTAATCAAAACAGTTTTATTTTACAGAATTTTAAATGTATCTAAAGAGTTGTTAAAAGAGTTACAAGACAGGGAAGTCAGGATATCATAAGGCATCTGGTGATACTTTGTGCCTTCCTTAGAGAGCTGTTCCTTCAGAATTTTGGAGCATGTCTCTAGAGTTTGGCCAACTCTCTGCCACCTTGAAACTCCCTTTGGGGTCCATTTAATTTCAGCATACTATCTCACTTCATGGTTTCCTGGGAAGGAAATTCAAACTGTTTATTAATGGGCCTAGGAGGAAATTGAAACGAGTAGTGTATGGTTTGGGAGAAATTGGCCTGTAAAGGTGAAAGTTGTTTGCACTGATAGAATGCTGGTCTCCTTCTCACGAGGGCACTGTCCTGTCCCTGATTGGTGACTGATCTAATGGCTAAGCCCAGTGGGTTAAGAGAAAAAAAAAAGGCCTAGGAATATTAGAGGAAAATTGGTTGTTCCCTCTGCTCATGTTTCTATTCCATGGACATCCCAAAAGTTGTTCCTCCTGGCCTCTTTTCCTAATTCTCTTAACAGAGGGGATGTGTCTCTTGCAGAGGGCATGTGTCTACTGGATTAATGAAGCTTATTAGCCCACGTTTCCTAATTGTGTGGACTTATTTATTAAAAGTTGGAAGTCCTAGGGATTCCACTTCCATCTTCGCCCTCACCTCCATCTGCCTCAAACTCATGTGATGCTACAATCTTGCAAGAGGGTGTCTCCTCCACAGACTCAAACTTTCTTCTGCTTGTCTGTGCCAAGATCTACACTTGATGAGAGGCAATGCTCACAAATCTTGCTACTTTTCCTTAGTTCTTTTAAAGGTCTACCTAGAACCTCTTCTAGCAGTTTTCTGTTGTGTTTCATAACCAGAGATTTTTGTTTGTCTTACCTTTTTTGTTTGTCTTACCTTTATGCTCTGTCCCTCATTTGGGGTCAAGGAATTGGAACTGGAATTTAGAATTGCAAATTCTGACTTTGCATTCCCATAATGTCCAGCCATGATAGCTAGTATGGACCATGAGAGGTGACGTAATGAAGTCAAATCACATTAAAATACTGCAACGATAAAATACACAAATGCTTCAGTAATAAAAAGCCAGTATAAGATTCCCCAACTTTAATATAATCCCTTAGGATGTTTCCAGGGAGAAATTGACTAACAAAGTTAATCCCCTTGCAACCTAAAAGAAGTTAATGGAAATTAAAGTCCCACAGACTGAAATAAAATAATCTTACTTTTGTGAGTTAACAGTCCACAAACTCAATCGTGTCTATGTGAAGTTTTGAAAAAGAAATATGCATTGTAGAAGGTTTAGCAGCGTATAGATTCTAGCCTCTACCCATTAGATGCTAATAGCAGACTTCCACCCCACCAATCCCCTGCATTGTGATAACAAAAAGTGTCTTCAGACATTACCATGTCCTCTGGGTGGAGAAGCAAAACTTCATTTGGTGGAAAACCATTAAATTAGTACAATACCACCTTAATTTCAGTAACTTTACATTTTAGTAACTAGCAAAAATTCTCTTTCATTATTCTTCTTTATCGATGTTTTTGTTGGCTAGGCTCATCCTATTAGGTTTCTGAATGAATTATTTTTAAATATCTTATTTGTAATTTAATTTGAATTTATATATGATAAAAGTATTTTGGACATCAAATACATTATGTTTTATCAGAAACATGACATGTCTCCCCTTTTTATTTAATTTTTACAGTCCTGAATATTTTATATTTTTGTCATTATTTGATAATATGTTTTTCAATTATATTTTTCAATTGGCTTTTATATTACAGAGGAAAAATCTTGGTTTTTATATATTTATATTTTTTCCATCCACTTTATCATCTCACCCATTCTAATATATTTGTGATATAGTCTTGAGTTGTTTTAGTAGACTATCATATTGTTTGCAAATAATATCATTTGTATCCACCTCTCTTAAACATAATTAATGAGTCATAATTGAGGACATCCTATCTTGTTTCTGACCGTATGTAAAGAATGTCTTGAACTTCAACAATAAATATAGACTTATTTTTGATTTCACAATAATAATCATTATAATAAAAGGAGTATGCTTTCTGTTGGGACAAGGTTTTGCTATTTTGCCCAGGCTGGTCTTGAATTCCTGGGCACAAGTCATCCTCCTGCCTCAGTCTCCCAAAGTGCTGGGACTACGGGCATGAGCCACCACACCCACTCGGACTATGTTAACTTTTGAATTAGAAATTAACATTTTATGGAGTGTTTTTTTGTGTCTGCCAAATTATATTTTTCAATCTGTTGCTATATCTATATGACCAGTTGCACTAATAATTATCATCTTATATTCCTGAAGTAAGCATTATTGAGGTTTTGTAAATATTTGAGTTTTTATAACTTAGAATCTGTAAATGTCTTGCATGAGACAAATCTGTACCACACTTACTATAGGAAGCATGAGTACAGGTAACTGAAAACATGTTGTACAGGTAACTCAATGACATGTTGTCAACAGGGGAAAACAGAGCTTTGCAGGTAAGACACAGCTAAGAAAAATTTAAGCACTACTAAAGTGCTCTGTCTGGCCATGTTTGTGTGACATGCCTTACCTCTTGAAAATTATTGTGTTTTTGTGAGAAAGAATGTGTACAGGGCATAAAAAATAGCTACTATGTGAATGTTTTATACAATTAATTGGGAAGGTTTACAACTTTTTTAATGCTATGAATTTGTACATATACGTTTTCTATTATGTTTTTACATTTTGATTGGGAAAATAAATTTTTGAGAATTTTTTGTATCTTGTATTGTTATTGAGCTATTCTGGCATTCTTTTTCTTCAAGTTTTAGTGGCTTTGATTGATGTTTTTCTATTCTAGAAAATTTTTTAGAAATGTTTTTCTTTCATACGGAATTATTGATGCAAATAGAAATCACTTAAAATTAGAATAAATTACATTATACTTGCCCAAATATATTCTATTCCTTTACATTTTTTGTGTCATATCCTTACAATATTAAAATTACTTTCAACTTGAAAAGTTCATATGAAATTACTATACATTAACATAAAAGGACAAAATTGATATAAAAATAAGTGGTATATATAAGACTGTAAATGCTCAATTACTAAGGTCTTAACAAATTATGTAATTGTGTAACTAAATATCACTCAAACTCCAAGATTTTAACACTGATTGTGTTGGTGTTTTAAGTCCAATATGGAAAAATAGAAATGTAAAATATTCATATAAGGTTAATGTTTTATGTGAATTAAAATATTTTTTTCCTAAAAGGAGTTTCAGGTTTTAGTATTTTATTATTTATTTGTATTTAAGAAAGTCACCTGGGAGAAGCCAGTTGGAAATACCTCTTATGACTGGAGCCAATTTAAACAGGCAAAAGTGGCTGCCAGCATCCTTAATACAGCAATTTAACTTAGCAGAGCAGAGATTTTTTGGCTGGCCATAGACAGCCCACTTTTTTTGGCATAATTTCAGAGATTTGTGGAAGGATCTTCAGTTGGGACTTTGTGGTTCAAGGAGTGAAATTATAATCTACCTCTCAGGTAACAGGGAAGCACTTTCTTCAAATTCCTAAAGTGTCTATTAAAGGAAAATCTAGAAATTTTTTATGTGCCTATTTTAAGCTCATTGTAATGATGACACTATTCTCCTATTTATTCATTCAACACATGATCCCTGATATAAATTCCTATATACAAGTAAAAAGGAAGAGCTAAGAAGTGGTTAATATGTGGTTAGACAACCATTGACCATATTAACAATAATAAATATGCCTTAAGAACAAAAAGATATAATTTTATACATGACAAAATAACACAGAAGTCAGGAAAGGAAAAAATAATTTCTTAGTTTTCTTGTATTATTTGAGAAAAAGATAAAGGTATTGATTAACTTTTGACTTTGCTTAGTTAATTATCAAGTTGTAATTTCTAAAGTACATACTAAGAAAATAGAAACTGAGTTTATAACTTCCAGCCAAGTAAAAGGAAGGGGGATGGTTGCCAAAAGACGTCAAGTCAGTCTAAAAGAAAGCAAGAAAGGAGAAAAAAAGATGCACAGAACAGACAGAAAAAATGAAAGGCACAAAATAAGAGGATATATTTAAACTCAAATACATTATTAATAACATGAAATATGGAAGTTCTAGATAAATTTTCATCCTGTATTTTTTAAAAGTCCAAGTATATGCTATTTACAGTAAACCAACTAATGGAAAAGGATACTGAAATGTTGAAAGTACTAGAATGGAAAATCATATACTATAAAAACATAAACCAAATAAGTAAAAAAAAAACTTGTTGTACTGTTATCAATATCAGGAAACAGACGTTAAAGCAAACATTAAATGAGACAATGGGGCACTCAAAAATAATATAATATTCCATTTGTAGTTTGCTATAAATTTAATCATATCCTCAAGACATATAAGGCAAAAAATTGCCAAAGATACAAGGAGAAACAGATTTACAATTTTAGTGAGAGATTTTTACACTGCTATATATATAATAGAAATAACAAGCAGAAACAAATCAATAAAGAATTTAGACTAATTGCCAGGTTAAGTGGCAACTAAAGGACACGGTGACCATTGTAAAGGGGAAGGGCATGCCTCTTACCTTCGCTAGGGTGAGGCGAAGATATAAAATGTAAACAAAATATTTGTACCCTCATAATACCCTGAAATAAAAATTTTTTTAAAAATTAAAAAATAAAACAAAACACAATAAATACTGGGCCAAAAAAAAAAAAGAATTTAGACTAATTGAACAATGTAATTATCAAATTTGCCTATCTCTCTCTGTTTGTCTTTCTATATATCTATCTATCTACCATCACACAAACAGGAACACTGAACAGAGAGTTGAACTTATACTAGACCATAAAACAGGTTATAAAATCATGTATTTATGAGGGGTCAGTAAAATACGAACCACACAGTCCACCACCAGCCTGCTGCCTGTTTTTAAAAATAAACATTTATTATAATAATACAGTCACACTCCTTTCTTTACTGTCATCTGTGGTTGCTCTCACACAATGGCAGAGACCTCATGGCCCCCAGGATTTGGGGTTCTACTAATTTAGTGATCTTGGTTCCCAAAGGAGTATTGCTTCCACCAGGGACTTAGTATAGTAATATGCTTCCATTTCCCTGAAAGTTGAGCCCACGCCTGGCCACCTGGAGCTCCCCATGCTAGTAAATCAACAGGCAATGAAAGGGGTGAATGTGCTAGCTGGGCAATCAATTCGGATTATCTAGAGGAACTGGATTGCTACTCCACAAAGGACTTAAGTAGAAGTCAGTCTGAAAAGCGGGAATTCCCTGGAACAGCTCTTATATTCACAAATCTTCAGAGATTTGCTTGTTATTTAATTTTTCCAGTAGATGGTGCCCAAGTAGCATGCATAGTTGACTTAGGGGCTCCTGCAGGCTGATCCAAATGAAGATTTGCTGCTACTGCCAACCATCCTTCTTTGCCTTGGAAAGGTTAAGTCTGCATTCACAATTGCTAATGCTAGCTGGACAGCCTCTTGCCTACATCTTGAGCTCAATGTTATTGCTTATTTTACTTTTGGTTTTGAAAGAATAAAGGTCAAACCATTATCTTACAGGTTTTATAGACCTTTACTGATACAGTTTTTATAGAATCATAAAATAAATGTATTCTTGAAATTAAGTCAGAAAGTGTTGGGAACATGAGGGCAATAATATATAATCATAAATCATACTTTTAATTGAAAAATCAAATTTGAAAGGTGTGCAGTATTTTTAATACTGTACGCACTCTGTTTAATATAGTACATACAATGTTTTGTTCTAGGGTTAGCTTTTAATCCTAAATAAGGAAAACTTCTCAAGCCTTGTTTGATCTTTTATAGGGAATTCTTATTAGCTTAAATAAATAGTCAAGATGGTACTACTAAGTGAAGTATCCCAAGAATGGAAAAACAAGCACCACATATACTCACCAGCAAACTGGTATTAACTGAGCAACACCTAAGTGGACACATAGGTACTACAGTAATAGGGTATTGAGCAGGGGGGAGGGGGGAGGGGGGTGGGTATATACATACATAATGAGCGAGATGTGCACCATCTGGGGGATGGTCATGCTGGAGACTCAGACTTGTGGGGGGAGGGGGGAAAGGGCATTTATTGAAACCTTAAAATTTGTACCCCCATAATATGCTGAAATAAAAAAAAAATAGTCAAGATGGTGTAAAGGATTTCAATTTAAATTTACAAAGCTATAGATAATAAAAAAACACTTGCTAAGCAAAGTTGATGAAAGATTATGATATAAAAGAATTTAATTGTTTTTGACAAAATGAGAACACAGACTCCAGAGACAACCAAGGTTCAAACACTTTCTCCATGTGATTTGGAACAAAGTTCTTAGATTTCTTTTTGAGCCTTCATTTTCTCAGCTGTAAAATGGAAATAGTAATAGTTTCTCCCTCATAGGTTTCCTAAGAGATAACATGAGTACAAATAAAGTACTTGGACCATGTCTAGCATATAGGAAGTGCTAAATAAATGCTAAGAATATTAATCACCATTATAATTATCTAACAAATATTAAACTATGTGAACTCAAGTCTAAAATATTAAAATTATCCTGTGTAATTTGGATCATTAATTTAGTGTAAATTTGTCCATTTCTTCTTACTTAAATATTTATGTAAATCAACTTGTTTTACAGAATGCAACATTATCTACCATTTAAATAGTATGACACTCAGGGTATATTTAATTAAATTTAAATGTATTTCAATTAAATGAGAATTCAATTCATTAATCACACAATGTACTCATTCTTTTCTATGAATGACACATTCTGGTTCCATAGACAAATATTTATATTCTTGATAATTGAAATATAGTTGCAAATTTTATATTGAAATATAATAAATATTTTAGAACCAATACCCTATGTATTTCAAATAAGGTATCCAACTTAAAATAGTTCAGTTGATTCTGCAGCCACATCTCCGACATGTGTTTTGTTCTAGTTAAAAAGTTTGTTTAAGCGAACTCTAATGGGACCATTGAAAAGTAATCCTCTCTTGCCAACAGTCTCATTTATGGAGATTGCTGCACCTGTGCTACATTGAGAATGCATCTACAAAGCCTTAATCATTTTACTCTGATTATATTGAAAAGATATCAGTACTCTTGAAATTAACATAATCCCGTGCTCTACACTATTTTGCAGCTCAACGAAATAATTGTAAAATTTTCTGGTAAAAGTAAATCTGTAAAACTGTGAAATAAGCAAACACACAAAACCCATAAGTTTAGGAAAGAAAGTATAGCCTACCAAAGAATGAAACATAAATTGATGCAATAATCATTGAAGTATTATTTATTGTATTGGCATGAAAATACATCAATGAAAAAGAATAGAAAATTCAGAAATAGACATAATTGATTATGATAATTTAGAATATAAGGAAGTACATGTAAACAGAATAATATTTAATAATGTGATAAATGAGTGATGTAGAAAAGACTAGATGCACACAATTTAACATACTAAAATAAATTTCAGAAACATTAAAGGGTCATATATTTTAAAAAATGCAAATGTTAAGAAAACCAATCCTCTCAAAAATCCTGCAACATTTTTAGTCCTATTTGCTTAGTATGATTGGGAAAGTTTATCTGAAAGAGGTTAAATAATATGCACAAGGTCACAGTGTTAATTAGTAGAAGAAAAAGGAATCAAAACAAATTCATTCATATAAAACCTATAATTGTCCATTATAATTCTGTATAAATTGCTTATAATAGCAGCCTGCATGTTTTGGACCAGATAAATTTATTATCATTGATGGTGATGTCATCATCTGTATCATTATCCATAGAGCAGAAGAATGGTTGTAGGATATTAGGTGAAAAAAAATTGATTTATAAATAAATACCATTCTAAAGACAATGTAACTTAGCAGTATGCCTTTAGATAATGTTGCCAAAAGTTAGAGCCATTAAAATGTTTAAACCTCCTGAACTATTAATTCTTTGTAATTCATTTCAAAGTAATAAAAATAAAAAAGTAAAAACACTTTTGCATAAAGATGTTTATGTGATAGTAAAAATTTGGAAATAATAAAATGTCAAAGAATACACATTATTAATTAAATTATGCTACATGAGCACAATAGGTAGTTATTTTAAAAGGGTAATTATGGAGATAATGCAACAACAGAAAACCATTTGTGAAATCTAAAGAAGAAATAAATGTAATCATGGTAAAATTGTGATTAAATACAAAAATGGGGCTTACAGGAAAACTGGGACATAGAAAATCACACACAGAGTTGTCATGTAGTGGGGCTAGGGATGGAGTTTAGTTGATTTTTTTCTTTTCTTTTTTTAAAAATCATTTTTATGTTTTTAAATCCATAAAATTTGGAAAATATATATGTAGCTAATTTGCTTAATCACGAACATTAACTATTATTTCTAAATATGAATATAAATACATTTGACTATTTAAATTCAAACTAATATGGGTTTTAATTAGATTGTTTTAGCTATTACAAAGAGAGAAGTTTAAAATATTAAATAATGTGTTTTATATTCCTCTTCTTTTTCATCCAAATTTGGAAAGATCTTTTCCTCTTTAATCCTTACATTCATTCCCATTTAATTATAATTGGGGGGAGAAACCATGTTTTATTTATATATATTTTTATAGGAATCTACTATGATTAAGGCTAATCACTTTAGTAGACTTTGAAGAATCTAAAGGCTTTTCTGACTTCTCTCTGCTCATTAATGTGCCATTTTAAAAGCCAAATTAATGAAACTGTTCCTAGTGTAGCTCTTCCTTCTCGCATAAATTCATCTTAGTTAATGTTAATGGGAAGATAATGACTACATTCTTGTGTCATAACCACCATCCTTCTCTTAATAAATGAAGATTGATGGAGATTCTAAGGATAAGAATATTGGCCAAAGAGGGGGCTAAGAAAGAAGTAGAAATTGTGCACCAACTTGTTATAACCTCTTTAAAGCATTAAAGTACACATAATTTTATCATTTCTACTTCTAGGTACTTAAAAGATATTAGCCTTATTTTGAGATGATTTTTTAAGGAGAAAACTCCTTTGCAAATCTTTATCCTCGACTGAATTCCACCATCTGCTGTTCCTAATACTATAATTCACTAGATCTAAGATGTCAATGATTGTAAGCCTTACCTTTATTTAATGGGCCACTAAGAAAAAATATATTACAAGTTAAACTATGGAAAAAACGTTTTCTTACATACATATTATTTTATACTTATTTAGAGTGCTTGTTTAGACTTTAGACAGAACAACACTTCTAAACAAGCACTGTTGTCCTGGGTTTCTTCCAAATTGCTAACACCTGTTCTGCAAATTTTGATGCCAGGGTTTCCTCGAAAATTAGCAGATAACCACATTTCTTGCTCCCCTTCTCTCTTAGTTATTTGCTTAAAGGCCCTGAAGAAATTCAGATGATGCCACCCCAAAATATGCTGCTTTGGTATATTGATTATTTTGAGCGGAAGTCTCTTGATAAACAGCAAATTCAGGGACAAGCTTTTCCTGAACTCCCTTTATCTGCCCAAAGACAAATACTGCATAAGAAACTCAATTATTGTCAATCCCTTCTCTGGGAGTTTCATCCACCAGAAAAGATTGACTCATCACAGAATAGAAGACTAGAAGTTGACACTACATCTAGATAAACTTTGTCACGAACTATCATATCACTGTTCTTCTTCTGAGAGTCCATTCATCTTTCCTAAAAATCATTACTCTTCCCTAAGTCGCCTATGTACAGCCTCCCTTTCCCTATATTCTCATCTATATTACACATCCATCATATGTGGTATATAAATTTCTAAGTCTCACTACTTTTTTAAAAGATATTCACATTTTTCCTGAAATGCCCCTGTATACATAATATTAAAAATTAATAAATTTGTATACCTTTTCTCCTGTTAATCTGCCTGTTATCAATTTATTTCATAAACCTAGCTGTTAAGCCTAACAGAGTGCAGGGAAAGTCTTTTCTCCCTACAACGCTTTTACAGTGAGTCCCTTCCTCACCTCCATCTACAAATTGCAACATCACCCATATTCCTATCACTTCTCCCCTCATTAATTTTCTCCATCGCACTTATTGCCATGTGACTTTAAAATATTTCATTATTTAAGTGTGTAGTGCCTGTTCCCCAAAATACACTAGACAGTAAGTTTTATGTGGGAAGGATTTTTCTTCCTGATTTTTTTTCCTCAGCATTTCCCACAGTTCCTGCCCCATAATAGAAATGCAATATATACTTGATGAGCGAAGCATCCTAGATTCAAGGAAATATGATACTTTTCCCTAGCTTTTTCTTCTATCTAAAATGTTGGCGACCATTGAACTCTCTTGGTTGCATCTCTTCCTCTGTGACATGGTAGATTTGAGATAAATCCTGAGAACCCTACGGTCTTTTCTCCTATTGTTTTGATTTTTCATTTCTCTAGTGCAGACTTTAAACTTTTGCCATGCAGTCAAAAATAGTGCAACTGGAACTTGTTTTTAATAAATGGAGTTAGCACATGACTCTACTATTTCCGCTAACATTCTTCTAAATCCATTTTCCTATCAGCTCTCATCTTAGGAGGGATAGAGGGATTAAAAAGTTGGTGATTTTCCCAACACTGCCAGATCTTGAGGTCTGGACTTTACAGAGAGAAGCCTGTGCACATAAAATAGAAGGAAACCCAAGTAAGTTCTAACTTACAAAACATGTTTGATTCTCCCCGTGGAAATCAATACCTGCCCTTTTGCTGCTAAATGCCATTATTATGCTGAGTTTGGAAGTTCTGAAGAAATTCAGCTTATATTTACCACTGGGAAAAATTGGTAGCCATGTTCAATAGAGAATCAAACTGTCAACCCCAAATGACAGACCACCATATGGTTTCCCACAGGACTTTCGTTATGACCAGTAAAAGAAAGCTGAGTTCACTTTCACCATGCAGCATTCTGTTGGTGGAGACAACAGAATATTGCCAGGTCTGTCACTCTTAAGAGCATATTTGGAATTATGATCTGTTGACTGATTGTTTAAATGCCACTCATAAAGGTTTATATTCTTTGAGATGATCAGTACTTTGACCTCTTAGTCTCCAGTTCCCTATCACTTTCTTAGCTTCAACTTTATCTCTATCAAATTAAATGACCTTGATTCTTGCAAAGGTCCTTTTTGGACATTTTATAGATCCTCTCTGTTGAGAAAGTCAATCATTCCTTTTGTAACTCCTGTTCCCATGTTTATAAGCAGACCTGGGATGACAGCCTCACGGTTATGCTCACTATCTGTGCTTTACATTTGTGGTTTCTAACCTCCACCGAAACTCAACCTTTAGACTTTTTAAGATATGGCTCTAAATGTAATAACGACTATAGTATTTACTGATTATCTTTCTACAACATGGCAGGCTCCGTGCTCTGCACTTTACATTCAATATCTAATTTAGTACTTTGGATGCTTCATGAAGTAAAAATGAGACAGAGGAAACTGAAGATCAGATACAAGAGCTTAGGTACTTTGGTTTCACACAGACAGCAAATGCCAAATGAGATTCAATCTCTGGTCTCTCTCTCACCCAAGCCCCTGCTTTCAACCAAGCCCTTGATCAGCAATTCTGAGACGCTTGGCAAATTGTGGGGTGTAGAGGTGTTGGCAAAAGGTTTTTAGAGCATGTGTTGAAGAATTATGTATGTATTGAAAAACACAACAGCCTAATGCAGAAACCTCATTTCACATTTATTTTTGTCTGCTTTCGAAATGAATGTATGTTAGCTATAGAAAAATTTGAAATTATATAAATATAAAGAAGAAAATAAAAATTATTCATAATCTCACTACCCAATGGGGACCATGATTAACATCTGATTATTTGTAATGTTAAATAATTTAACATGTTTAACTTAATATGTTTAAACAAAAATAATTTAATTATTATCATCTCCACAATTTATAAAATTGTAAAGGCTATATCCTTTTAAACATTTTATCATTATACTATTAGCATTTTCGGAGGTCATTAACTTTTATCATAAATCAATTTTATGGTAACATAATATTCCATTCTACAGATGTGTATATAACTAACTTGAAGTTTTTTCTTTCATTATAATTCACTTTTTTGTTCCAATTATTAAAAATAATGATCCAATGAAAGTGTTTATCAATAAAAAATAAGACTTTATTTCTGCTTATTTCCTTGGGGTAGATATTAGTCAATGGTTAATTGTTTTATTTAAAACTGAATTTTAAATTTACATGTAAATTTAATTTATACCCTCTTGAGAAGTTTCCTGGATGATGGCCTTATTACTCACTATGGGCAAACACTTGATTTTCATATCGCACCTTTTTTTACTTGTCTTTCTCACTGTGTTGATGTTTTCACTGACGGTGTACAAAAGTAATGATGTTTAAAACTACTGACTCCTTAGAACAAATAAATGTAGCAGCACCAGGTACTATTAACAGTAATCACTATATTCTTCACTACTCAGCATTCACAGAAAATTAAAATGGGTGTGTGTGCATGTATGAACATGCTTACAAATATTAAATCTTGGCCCATAAGTCCATCTTTTCAAAGTTTTGTGTTACGGGAAGCACACACAAAGCCTTTCTGCTGCATAACAAAGTATGATAGTTGTCTTGAGGAAAAGCAATTGTATGATTGAGTTGTGAGCCACATGCGCTGAAATTTCATGTAATACCATTGTTACATGAAACAATGACTAAAAACAAACTATGATTGTTCAGACTCAGATATCTGGTAGACGTTTGCTCAGAAGTAAGCAAGCAATTCTGTCACTTCAAGAAATACAACTGACAGTCTTTGTTGTCAATGAAAAACTTTAGCTTTTTGAGAAAATTATAATTTTGGAATACTGGTGTTCATCACCATAAACTTGACAGCTTCCCAATATTTAAGGGCTTTTCTTAAAAGTGGTGATATTAACAAATAATAATAAATATGAATGTTTGATATTACATAAGGATATAAACATTCAGACATTTTTCATAACTCAGGAAACCAATATTTTCCAAATAACCAATACATGATGTTACCAAATTATATAAGAATAAAAGATCTATTCAAATGCAAGGTAGACCAATGGACTTTAATATAACAGAGCATGAAAGATTTACTGATATGGTTTCAGATTTCACAATGCAAATAACTTTTAAGAAACTACCAGAATTTTAGTGTTATCTCAAAGAAAAGTATCCAGAATCACCTAAAAAATCATTAAATTAATTCACCTCTTCAGACTGCATATATATGTAAAGCCAGATTTTCTTCATCTACTTCAATCAAAACAAAATATTTCAACTGAATACAGAAGCAGGTATGGGAGTACAGCTACCTTCTACTAAATCAGACATTAAAATGTAAAACAACGCTAGTCTTCTAAACAATTTTGATTTTGGAAAATATAGCTAATTTTTCATATGTAATCTGTCATTTATGAATACATGTAATTGGTTTATCATTATGTTTAAATAAGTTGACAAAGAAATATTTTTAATTTAAATTTAAATTTCTAATATGATTATTATAAATAGAGATAGTCCGCATAAACTAAAGTTATTTGTGTCCTCAACAATATTGAAGAATTCAATGGGGTCTTGCATCTAAAACATTTGAGGACCCTTGATTTAAAAGAAATATACAAACACACACCAGTCCTTGAAGAGAGGTGTTTCTCACAGCACTGACTTTAAAGTTAGCCTACATGCTGATCATGAGGTGACCAGATAAGTAATAATCACATTAATTTTGCAGTGTTTATCATGTGCCCTTGCTGTTCTAAGTACTTTCCTCATTACATGATTAAGTCATGCTGTCCTTACAACAAATCTATAAGGAAGGTGCTACTATTACTTTTATTGTATAGATGAGAAAGTGAACCCTGAGTTAATGACTTGCTGGTAAATAGTGAAGCCCAAAACTTAAGTCCACAATCTTAGCTTAGATTAAGCACATAGAGTCTATGTGCTTAATCACTCTGCTAGGGAAAGCACCCTGCAGAAGTCAGGAACAATAGGTGAGGACTGTATAGTACAGCCTTGCGTAGGTAGATATCTTACAAATAATGTTGAGTTAAAAAATATAAAAAAAAGGGAGTTGTTTTGCATGGTTGAAATAGGAGATCAAAGTAGGATTTCACGAATCACACAGTTTATTGCTATATGTTTGCCCTCTCCAAAGCTCAAGTTGCAACGTAATTTCCATAGTGACAGTACTAAGAGGTGGGAACTTTAAGAGGTGATTAGACTATGAGGGCTTGCTGCTCTCATGGATGGTATTAATGCAGTTATAAAAATGCAAGCTCAGCCCCCTTTTGTCTCCTTGTCCTTCCACCTTCTACCATATGAGGACACGGTGGTCTTTCTCCCCTCCAGGGGACATAGGGTTCAAAGTACCATCTTGGAATCAGTATTGCCAAACCTGCTAGTGTCTTGATATTGGTTTTCCTAGTCTCCATAACTGTGAGCCCATAAATTTCTGTTTACAAATTACCCAGTTGGTGGGATTCTGTATAACAGCACAAAATGGACTATGACACCATACAAGGAGAATTTATTTATTTATTTTTGCCCTGAGGTTGGGAGAGAGGGGGAGAAGAATGAGAATAAATCTCACAGGGAATTCACTTGATAGATGAGGTATATTAACAAATCAGTTCCAAAATTATTAAAGTCTAGTTGCTCAATTAGGATGGAAGCAGGCCTCTGTAGAAAATAAAGTCTAATCAAAGTTTGAGGTGTACTTGTATACAAATAGTCTCAGGAGAGACCATCATGACTAGCACAGCAGAGATCTGAGACTACAGGTAAGGTCTCCAGAGCAGAGTTCTGATGTTGGCAGGGTTTCAGAACAGCTTGTAGGCTAACAGGGTGTGTCCCCGTCAAGGCTGAGCTTTCAGTCTGTGGTAAAGCAGCTGACGGAGCAACTCTGTTGTAGCATATGAGGAGAGGTGGCTCACAAAGTATAGCCTACCACAGCCTACGCTCTCAGATTGTCAGACTCTTCAGTTTACACATATTTTGAAGTCCAATAGTTGAAATCAGTAACTCACAGGTGGCGTCTGATAAAGTGTGATGTCACATTCCCGAAGGCAGAGGAAGTTCACTCCAAGTTCTCACATATGGGGTCTGATAAAACGTCACATTTTCAAGGGGAGGAGGAAATATACTCCACATTCTTATCTCAGCAAAACATACAAACATAGCAAACTCGCATAGCAAACTATGTGTTTGGAATAATTTCAAAGCTACATGGCAGGGGGAAATTATACCGCAATGACTTTATAGCAAAATGCTATTTGTATAAATTTCACAAATACATAAAGCAGCACTGTATATTTTTCAAGGGTAAATAAGTATCTGCATAAATGTATAGAAGTTGAATTGGAAAGATACTAGTTGCTCCAGATAAATGATTTATGGTGTAGGAAAATGTATTGGAAAATATGTAGGTGGGGAAATATAAATAAAACAAAATAAAGTAGTAAAAAAAAAAAGGCCCTACACAAAAATGATAGTATACTATGCATTTAATACTATTGTTAACTTAAATTTTTACACCAAAGTAAGCAAGATCAATGAAAATAACATCTACTCAATCTCCCACCCCCCACAAAAATATAACCTACAATTATCTTGAAGAAAGGAATTCTCCTCTCCCTGCCATGGTGGCAAGTATATGCCAAACTAAATGTGGAAAATAGCTCTTCCTTTCAGCCTTACTTCTAATCAGTCTCAGAGATTCTGACCCTGTCCATGAGCCTCTCCTAGATAAGAAAGTATGACTTGCTATGCCTACAGAACTTGCAAAGCATCACAGACTTTCTGGGAGGATATCATGAATCTTTCCAACAAGTTGAAACATTGACTACTGAGGCATAAATTATGCCCCACCCATTACTGAATCTATGTGCCATTTTATTCCACCCCTCCCATAGCCCACGATTTTCTTTGTGCTGGAAAAGGAAAGTATTTACTTCACAGCCCAGCTTGCATGAGAAATCAGTGAGTCAGAGTGCTAACTTTGAGGTAAGGTTTTGTGTATGTCAGGTCCTTTTATTTTATACTTCCTATTCCCTAGGTGAATCTGAAGATTTCACCCTGTTTTCCTTAAGTAAGCATTGTGAACTAAGTTTTCTTGTACAACTTCATGCCTCCCTCCTTTTGCACAATCTTATTTTGCACCTGCTACAAAATGGAAAACTTGACATTAAAATGTAATTTTTATTATATTTTGTGGGGTTCCCAGATATTTTCCCCCAATTCCTTTGGGGGAATGATTCTATCATTCCAAGTCCCCAACACACTTAGCACCCTCTCCCACTTCTATGCAATTACCTTAGACATTCCTTCCTCCTTCCACCAATCAAGGAGCCAGGTATCTCTATAGAGATGAGTGATTGCAGAAATGTTTCTGCGGCCAATTCTAGAACCAGACTTTCCTGAGGGGATTGATTCTGAGACATGGAAAGAAGACAAATGTAGAGTTTAGAGCCTGAGGTATTTTTAGGCTCTTTCTTCTTCCTGGCTTCCTCCTCTAAGGCACAGGTTCAAAGTTTCCTTTTTCATTGAAACTATATCTGAAAAAACAAAGGCCACCGCTCCAAGAAGACCTTGTCTTTTCTATTCTACATAGAATCCACAGAGTGAACAGTTTGAAAGTACAGTCAGGGAGAGGGTTCCTCAGGCTGAGGCTGCTGAGTGTGAGATGTTCCCAATTGGTACATGGGCTGGTAGAAAGCTTTGGAAGGAAATTAGAGTGTTTCTAACTCCTGAGCTGTGCTCTTAACTCATCACAGACACAAGTTAATCCTTGCATAGGGCCAAATAAATATGGTCTAAAGAGACAAAGACAAATAAGTTGTGTTCTAAACATTTCCCAGGACTTCCATTCTATTCTATGAAGTATCATTTGGTCTAAATTCTTATATAAAAATTGTCTGATTCCTCACAGTTTGAACCATTCTATGGCCAAACCCAAACTTCCCCACACCCTTCCCCTCTATCATCTCTGGGCCTCCTCTTGTTCTAAACCCTCATCTACCTGTGATATCAATCCCAAGAAGCAGACAGAATGTTCCTTGATCCTGAAACATAATACCCATCCTCCTAAAATATGACATTGCTTTATCTTTATTCCTGCTATTAGGAAATCCTAAGATTTCTCCCTTTCTATTGCTTCAGGTTCTAAGTGAAACAAAATTCTTCATCAGACTAATGACATGTATCATGTGTCAAGTATCTGCCTCAAAGTAATTTGTTGTATACCCCTGCACCTCTTTATCCAAGACTCATGGTTTCTTAATATTTAGTAAAAATCGAAATGTCATCCTTAGTTTTCATATCCCATTTTATGCATCGTGTCACATTAATTCTTTGCTAATCCTAGTTACTATGAAATTTTTCATTTATTATCTTGTTTTATAATTAATTTGAAGAGTAAAATTTAGATGCAATATACTGTTATGGTTTTCTAATACTAAGGGGAGTATTTCATTTTTTTTAACATTAAGGCCATTGCAGTAAATTTGCTCCCCAAAATTTCACTGGCAGGTTGTCTTCAACATTTCTGTAACATTGTGTTTGCAAATGTCATCCCAGAGAGGAATGAGCTCTGTGCTTCTGTCTTAAAAGGGACACAGGTTTTCTAACAGAGCACCCTGGGAAAGGGAACTACCAAGTCAATTGCGAACTCCCCCCCCCAACCCCTGCCCACAACCTCCTCCAGGCAGGGATCCTCTGACTCTACAGAAAGTCCCTCCTCTCCCTCCCCACTTTCCTTCCAGCTGGCTCCACCCCATTCCACCCCCACCCTGACCCAGGCGCACCCTTCATGAAGGGCAGGCAGCCAACTAGGTAACAGCTGACTGGGCCAGCCCTGAGCCTAGATCCTCCCACCCACCTTCCCCACACTGAACTGTCAGATGCCAGCCAGGAGAGGTGACAGCTTGCAGCACTTTCTTCTGGAGCCAGTCGCATGTCGTCCCGGACCATGTTTTCCAGCCTGCGGAGGTGGGACACAGGCGGCTCTTACAAGCAAGTCCCTGGGATGTTAGATGCACAGGTAAAGGTCCTTGGTCCTGGGGGAGAGAGGAGTGGCAAATCTTCGGGCCACTCTGGGTGGGGAGTAGAAGTGGGGAGAGCTGACTCCTTGGACCCTGAGCATGGGCTGATGTCTTAGAGCCTTGCTTTACCAGCAATCACACCCAGAGATAGACAGACAGGCATGTACACTCAATCTTGAGAGCCAAGATAAGACCCCAGAATGGTGTGAAACCTGAGCCTCAGTCTTGATAGAGCTGGAGGAGGCAACGAGGCATCTTTGTATAAACAGATAAATTAACTCCAGGGTACATAGACATGAGCATTTGAACAAATGAGTGCACCTGTCATCATCACTGCAGGGATACAGGTTGGGGGGGAATTCTACAACTGGTGGGTGGTCCCATTAAAACTACAGGAGTGATTCAGGATAAAAAATACTCAGTGTGTTAACTGACCTGGGTTTGGGGACACTGAGGTCTGGGCCAAATCAGGAAACTGCTGACACTTAACCGTGCTTTGCTCTGCCTGGTGATTACTCCTGCTTCTTCCACAATAGGACTCATGTGCAAAGGCAGTTGTCAGAGAAATGAAGCCTTCAGTTGTGTGTTAGGAGCAATTTCCCTAACAGAGGTTCCATTTGTTTCATTTATCATCACAATACAAGACAGGAGCTTAGAAATAGCCCTTAACACAAGTGATTCTGTAGTTCTAACAAAAGAAAAAAAAAAAGAGTTCAGATTCAGGGGAACTTGTTCTAATGCTGGTTTTCTCAGTAACTCCAAGTGTCAAATAAATATTACAGCTATTCTTCTGATCCCATATAAAACAAAGCTACAAATTTATTTAAGAGTAAAGTAAATTATATGTAAAATACTCTTTTAAAAGTCTTTTAAATAGAGGGGCTAGATAAATCCCTTGAAAATATGAACAAGCTCCATCAGGACAATATGTCTTTTTTTACCATAAAATAGAGATGACAGGCTCAATCAGGCAAACTGGTTTAATATCATCAGTGTAACAACAAAGGTGACCAAAGGCAGTAAATCACAGACTTGTAGGTTGAAAAATTATAAAACTCAATTTCATCACCCAAAATTCTAGTCAGCTTTTCCACTAGTTTTCGAACAATGTTTATTCCTTGATTACTATCCAACTTTGATAGTCATCATAGATCAGGAATCCACTTAAGTTGAAAATATTCATTTAAATTGCATTCTCTGTTATAATGTCAAATTTTTAAAAAAATTTTCACTTCAAAGTGTATCAAAAACCTTATGTGATTACATTTTATAGTTGAGACTTTATATTTTGATATGCTAAATTGCAGGTAAAATCCCTACCTAGCGTATAAGCTAAGAACATGCCTTTCTGATTTTCTAGGGCTGGCATGCTGACCTAAGAATAGATATTTATAAATATTTTTTGGTAGCAATTTGCATCCACCTGTCATTCATTCATTCATTTATTCATGTGAAACATTTATTATGAGCTAAGCCTTGGGCAGAAGTTGGAGATACAGAGATAAATCAAATATAGTTTCTGTCCTCCAGTTACACTAAGTTTAATAGGAGAGAAGCACCTGTCAGGAAATCATGAGATAGTTGGGTAAGGTAAGTTGGGTAAATTCAATGCGTGCACATCTGAAGGAGCGCTTAAGTTACCCTGGAGGAGTTTGTTGAAATCACTATGGTAATACAGAACCTGTATCAGAACTTGGAGGCTGAAGTGGGAAGAAAAAAATTACCCAAAGCAGTAAATCCTAAATAAGATTGAAGCACCAAAACCAAAAGTGAAGTGTAAGAAAGTGGACAGGAGGAAAGATCTCTCTAAGTACTGGAAAACAGTATTGAACAGGTATTATTACAAAGTCGAGAGTGTGGGATTATGATTGAAAGATGGAATAAACTAACTGGATTAGATCCAGTGTCTTATACTTCTTAGTTGAAAGATCTTAGATATTTCTTTAACCCTGGGCCTTAGTTTCCATATCTGTAAAATGGGAATGACAGAAATGGTCCCACCATAAAGGTATGTTATATTTGGTGAGATACTATGCATGGTGCAAAATCTGGCACATTTTAAGTTATTAGAAGACAAAAGTTCCTTTTGATTTCTAGATGTTTTCTCTTCTCCATGAGCATGTACTTTCACTTTCCCATAAGTTCCTTCACTATTCCCAGACCCATCTTATAATATTCACAAAGGGAGCTCCCAAAATTAGGAGTTGTGAGACACTAAACATAGTAATTGGCCACACAAACCATATGCCCATGAGGCCACATCTTAAGTTTGGGCCCAAGGAAAATTGAAAGCAACATACTCCTCTAAGCCATGACCTGGCTATGTTGTGGTCTGGTGGTTTAAATATTTCTTGCTCCTCTGCCATAATCCAGAAATAACAGGACCTCCATACTAGTGAAAATTGCTCTTATGTCAACAATGTTAATGTATGATTACATAATGCATACTATCAGCTTGTGGTCGCCAACCCCTGAGCTGCAGACTAGTATTATTCTGTGGCCTGTTAGGAACAGGACCACACAGCAGGAAGTGAGCAACGAGCAAGTGAAGCTTCATTTGTATTTGTACCTTTGCTCCCCAGCATTTGCACCACCGCCTGATCTCTGCCTCCTGTCAGATCAGTGGTGGCATTAGATTATCATAGGAGTGTGAACCCTGCTATAAAACTCCCATGTGAGGGATAGAGGTTGCACATTCCTTCTGAGAGTTTAGTGCCTGATTATCTGAGGTGGAGCTGAGATGGTGATGCTAGCACTGGGGAGTGGCAGCAGATATAGATAATCATTAGCAGAGAGGTTTGGCTGCACAGAGACTATAATAAATCAGTTGCTTGCAGACTCAAATCAAAACCCTATCAGTAAGTGGCAAATAACAAACTGCTTCTGGTGGCAGGCTTTATAGTAGCAAATGAGTTGGTGTACTTCAATTGTACAGCTGCATCTGGTGACAGACTTTAAATTAGAATCTGACACTTATTTTAGTCTGCACATGGCCTGCCCATTATTTTATTTACTACTTCTGTCTGCACATCTTTCCCACGCTGTGCACTTGTCTCAGTCGCGTTTTTGGTAATCTCACAAGTGAGCCCTAGCAAAAATGAGTAAAAAATAAACGTCACTATAGAGCTTCTTTGAAAAGGGGGGAAAATACCAAGAGCCCTACTTAAATTACAGGTTCATTGCAACAGATGATTCACATTCTTGGAGCCTGCTTTGTATAATATGTGACAACGAAGCCATGAAACCTTCAAAACGGCTTCGCCACATGGAGACCAAGCACCCTGTATTAAAAGACAAGCATTTGGAGTTTTTCAAAAGAAAAAATAGTGGACACGAAGAACAGAAGCAATCTTTGAAGGCCACCACTTCATCAAATGTGTCTACACTGATAGCACTGACCATCATAGTGACTAACACATTGCTGAAGCTAAGAAGCCCTATACTATTGGTAAAGAGTCTGTTTTCTGCTAAAGATATTTGCCACGAACTTTTAGGAGAGGCTATAGTTTAAAAGGCGGTACGTGTTCCTCTTTCAGCTAGCACCATAACTAGACTAACTGATGAAATAGCAGAGGATATTGAAGCACAATTTTTAGGATAAATGAGTCATCATGGTAGCAATCCAGGTTGACAAGTCTACCAATGTTGACAACAAGACAACAATGCTTGTTATTGTGCAATATATTTTTCAGGACAATGTGCATGAGAATATGTTATGTGCACTTTTGTTGACAGCCAACACCATAGCTGCAGAACTATTCAAGTCTTTGAATGATTACACATCAGGAAAACTGAATTGGTCATTTTGTGTCAGTATATGCACGGATGGAGCGGCTGCCATGACTGGACAGCTTTCTGATTTCACTACCTGAGTCAAGGAGGTTGTTTCTGAATGTGAGTCTATGCACTGTGTCATCCATAGAGAAAGGCTGGCTAGCTGAAAAATGTCACCTGAACCAAAAACATTTTGTAGGATGGGATTAAAATTATCAACCACATTCAAATACATGTCCTTCACTTCAATCTGTTTGTGCAGTTCTGTGAGGAGATGGATGCAGAGCACACACATCTTCTCTTGTACACAGAACTGAGATGGCTTTCTAAAGGTAGATCACTGGCCCGGGTCTTTGAGTTACAAGAGCTGCTCAGAGATTTCTTTCAGAAAAACAGACACCACTGGCGGCACATTTCAGTGACACAGAATGGGTCAGAAAACTTGTTTACTTGTATGACATATTCAACCTGCTCAACGAACTCAATCTGTCCCACTTCAGAGGAGAACAACAATTGTGCTCAATTCAGTAGATAAAGTGGCTGCATTCAAAAGCCAAACTGGAATTATGGAGGCCACGAGCGAACATTGGGATTTTTGAAGTGTTTCAAACATTAGCAGACATTTTGAAAGAAACTGAGCCAGGGCCTTCTTTCTCCCAGCTGGTGCATGATAACTTATCTCAGCTTTCAAAAGAGTTTGAGCATTACTTCCCATCATAAAAAACCCGCAAACTGGGAAGGAATGGATCCTCAGCACATTTGTGAATGAATGAGCCAGGTGAATTGACTTTGTCTGTGTTAGAAGAGGATTAACTGCTTGAAACTGCAAATGACAGTGGCCTTAAAAGTATGTTTGAGACAACTTCAAATCTCCATACTTTCTGGATTAAAGTCAAGGCAGAATATCCTGAGATTGCCACAAAAGCACTGAAAAGCCTGCTTGCATTTCCAACATCTTATCTTTGTGAAGCAGGGTTTTCTGCAGTGACAGCAACTGAAATGAGATTACAGAGTAAACTGGATGTAAGCAACACACTTTGAGTGTCACTGTCTCCCATCATCTCCAGATGGGACTGTTTAGTTGCAGGAAAACAAGCTCAGGGCTCCCACTGATTCTGCATTATGGTGAGTTGTATAATTACTTCATTATATATTCCAAAGTAATAATAATAGAAATGAACTTCACAATAAATGTAATGTTCTTGAATCATCCTGAAACCATCCCCCAACTACCCCCGGAATAATTGTCTTCTGTGAAACCGGTCCCTGGTGCCAAAAAGATTGGGGACTGCTCTAAGCCCAATGGTAGAAAAGTTCTATAGATAATAAAATAGTTTGGAAAACAAGGGCTGTGGTAGATGTGGGGAGACAGGAAAATGAGAGACTTATTTGGGGTCAATTAGGTCTGCAGACTAGAAGTGCTGTCAGAGCGAGAATAGGTGAGTTAGAAGGATGAAAAATATTTAATGGAGAAGATGGGAGTAAATTAGAACATTGAAAGATACTGTCAGAATTGTCATGTTCTATTTTCCTATGCAGAAATTGCCATGCAGTAATATATAAATAATAATCTCAGTGAAATCCACAATATGAATTGAGTAATTATCTATTCATTGAGAAGTCATTTGTACATTCCTGGTGCTTGGCAAGGATTAATTACCTTCACCAGACTTTTTTTTAAACCTGGCTGCTATTCCTTCTGGGAGGTAAAATATGCTTTAACTTTATTGTAATATATTCATTATAAAATGTCTGGCCCACATCTATGGAGACTATTTCCCAGAGGATGGACAGAGCTTCATATAAGATGTTTTCCCATGGAAAATAGTCCTAGAGGGAATGTTAAATCAAATATGGAGTTCTTAGTCTACTAAATTAGCCATCTGTAATAGCTTTGTAAGAGTTAAGTGCTTAAAACAACAACCATTTTATTTAATTTATGATTCTCTGGATAAGTTGGATTATGTCCTGGTTTGGGTCAGCTTGGCTGATACCTGCTGAGCTCTTTGATGCATCTACAATCAGCTGGCAGGTGGGCTGGTAGCTGGATGGTCTAGAACCACCTTACACAGGTGTCTAGCAGTTTTCCGGATGTTGGCCAAGGTGAAAGACTGTCAGATAAGTGTCTCAGCTCTCCTCCACGGGATATCTCCAGCAGGCTAGTTTGGGGGCTCAGTCACATGGTGCACTCAAGGTTCCAAGCACAGCAAGAAGGGAAGAGATAAGGTTTTTGAGGCTTAGAATTGGAGTTCTTTCAATGTCACTCCTGTTGCATTTCCATGATCAAAACAAGACACAATTCCAGCCCAGTTTCCAGAGGGGAGAAATAGAGTCTACTTCTCGATGGGAAAAGCTGCAAAAAATTTGTAGCCATTTACAATCTTCCACAGGAATGCATGTGTTTTGGATATGAATAAGATCCTTTCATTGATGATGAATTACCAAATTGGCAACTCCCTGTAAAATTTGAACCTATGTAGTAAAATATACCCTTCATGTTAATTAGAGGATTTTATAATATTTTCCCAAATAATTTGTGTACTTACTTTTCAAATAATATGTTTGGTAACAATAGTGATGATGATGTTATTTTTCACATATTTGAGTTGTGGTTTTGGGATAATAGTGTGATAATTTTTTTGAATTATTTTCATTTCAAAATATTACAGTGGTACAAATGTTTGTGGTTACATCTAGGTTCAGAAATTTTAAAATATGGTAAATACTTTTTATGTTTGAGTATGGACTCAGAACTGGGTTAGAGAAGACAAATGCAAAAGCTGTTAAATGTGGGACAATTTCCAAATACCAAATTTAACTGGTCAGTTTTACTCTTCAAAATACAAAGAGAGTGATGCTGACTCTAAAAATGTAAAATGATTATTTTTCAAGCCTTCCCTTCTTAAACTCTCCTTCTCTTGGTTGAACCCACCAAGTCAATAGGAAAATTTTATGGAGATGTTATAACCTCCTCCAGGATAATATGTAATTATGATTAATACATAATTGTGAAACTACATAAACACATAGAAGTACATAAAATACCTCTAATAGTCTCTTCGCTATTTTTCAGAAAAAAACACAAAATTATCTATAATTTAGCAATTCAAATATTTTAAATTTATCTTATACATATAAATATGTACATCTATATGTATATTAAATGTGTATGTTTATATGCGTAAGATAAATTGTGTGTGCGTGTATATACATATACACACACAGAGGAAGAGAAAGAAATAGGGATATTAGAAATGATTTTCCTTCTCAGCATGATTTATTGCTATGTGCACAGTCATAATGTTGAGAGAAATCTTAAAATTCCTCTAGTTCACCATCAAAGATATCCACTTAACTATATTTCGTAAGAATCATGATATAAACATATCTGTAACTATTAGTAAAATAAATTATTTCATGTTTACTTTTCCACCTATTGACAAATATTTCAAATGTAAATTAGACACTAACTTCATATGCTACTTGCTGTATGTTTTCTTTTCCAGAAATGCGGTTCAGAGAAAAGTGCTTCATTCTTCAGTAAGGTGACATATTCCTGGTTTAGCAGGTAGGAATTTTACTAATCTGTTTGTAGCATACCATGCTAAGGAAGATTTCAAGGGAAATAATTCCTGAATGATACACTTTTAGTCTCACTATGAATATTTTCACAAAGTGACATTGTAAAGATTTTTTTTCATATTATTTATTACATAGAAATCAAGGTAATAACATACTAAATAGTTCCACGGTAGCAGTACTAATGTTCCTCCAATATGTCTGCTGCTTTATAGAATTTGTGTCTCATTAGCACTATTGGAGAGACTGAAAAATGAGCTTCTTTTTTAGCATCAATTATATGCTACTCACTTTGCATCTATTATTTCACTTAATTCTTCCCCAAGTACTATGAGATACACATTCACATATGAGGAAAATGAGGTTCAGGGAGAAAAAGAACTTGTCCATTGATACCCATACCCAGGTAGAAACAAGTATGTGTTATAAACCAGTTTCTGAGGAGTCCACATTTCATTACTTTTTTTTTTTTTTTTTTGCTATTTCATTCTACTCTTTACTAGGAGTGCTCTCATATATATTTATGCATGCTAGTATTAAAATATATACACACACACAACTAATCATTTTTATAAGATACATATTATGGTTTATCTCATAGAATCATCTATAATGTACAATGAAAGCTCAGATGTTCTTTAGGACTGCAGTCCCCAAGCCCTGGGCTGTGGACCATTACTGGTCCGTAGCCTATTAGGAACCAGGGCCACACAGCAGGAGGTGAGGGGCAGGCTACTGAGCAAAGCTTCGTCTGTATTTACAGCCACTCCCCATCACTAGCCATACCCTCCTCCCCCAGTCTGTGAAAAAATTGTCTTCCATGAAACCAGTCCCAGGTTCCAAAAAAGTTGGTGACCTCTGCTTTAGGAGATACAGTGTGAACTCTGACTTTAAAATAGAAATTAAATTATATTAAATAAGAAGAGTTGACTTTTTCTCATTTTATAAATTCAGAAGCATTCTTTATAAATGTATTTCTTTTTTCCCATAACAGAAAGTTCGTGATAATGTGAAATTAAATTTGTTTTCCTACCTTTATGCTCTTTGCTCTATAGTTGGCAGAAACAAAATTGCCCAATTTCATGTACAGGTATGTTCTTAAGAGTACATGAGTCCTTTAAAAAAAAATGGACACTAGATGCTCCGAACTCTAATAACCTTTAAAAATGCAGGGATAAATGACTTCCTTTCTGCCATCTAGGAATTTATAGTAAAATTACAAAGATTAAAAAGTAGGCCATCAATTATCAAAAAAGGCAAAAGGCAACATAAGCATGATTGACAATCACAAATTTTCAGGAGTGTCATCTCACAAATTTTGCATGATTAGAGAAGATTTATCAGATACAAATGCTTTCACCCAACATTCAAAGATGTGTAGGAGTGAGTCATGTGATATTTTGAGTTGGGCAAATATCATGTGTGAACCATAGAGGTGAGAAGTAAGTGGGTGGAATGGCAGATTAAGCCAGAGGGAGAGATCATAAAGCATTCTCTAGGACATGCTGAAGACAATAAGAAGCCACTGAAGAATAGAGTGACATGATCATATTTGCATTTCAGAAAATCACCTTTGCAATTGTGTGACTATGGTAATGGAGACAGAGAGAGTCATTAGAGGCTCTTAAAGTATCCTGGGAGATTTATGGTCACAGTCCAAACTATGATAACAATAAAAATGATCAAGAGGAAGGATGTAGAAAAGCTACTTAGGACAGAGTTGATTGAATGAGAAATTGAGAAACTAGGAAAAGCATAGTGTAAATATCAGTTTCTGCCTCAGACAACTGTGAAGTTCAGGTGTGGTGCAAAATTGTGAGTTCACTTTTGGAAAGCTTTAGTAGGAGATACCTGTGAAGCATCACATGAACAAGTGTTTGAATATGTGGTTCTCGGGCTTAGGATAAATCTTCAACCTATGGATTTGGGAGTCATTGATTATAAGTCGAAGCTGTGAGTATGAATGAAATCACTCAGAAGAAGAGGCCACTGAATAGGCTGGAATATGGGACATTCATTGTTCAACCAGTATTTAAATGGCAAAAGAAGGACTCTAAAAAGGAAGCTACATAAAGGTGTTCAGAATTTAAGAGAAGTATGTATCCAAGGACAGTGTAATTGATGGCTAAGAAAAGAGAAACTGTCAAGAAAGGAGAACAATAAAGTGGTTAATAGGGCCAAATACTGAAAAGGAGTAAATTAAGATAAGAACTAAATATTCTTTATGAAATTTGGCAACATGAAGATCATTATTAGGTTTTATGAAAGCAATTTAAGTAGAAAATTACATACTTGTGAGCAAATACTTGGGCAGAGAGGTTGAGTTATGATAAGATTTCCAAGTTATACAAATCTGGTAATCACCTAAGGAGGGAGACAAATATTTTATACAACTATGTAATATTAAGCTGCACACTAGAATAAAGAAAGTTTAGATTTTTTTTAATTATATAAATTTGGGCTATTTACAGTTAATTATTTTTATTTTTCAAACTTGTATATGTATAAAAATGTTTTCCAAACCTGAATTTTGTTTCATCCATGAGTTGAAAAAAAGAGTGATGTCTGCTCTGGCTTTAAAAAATTTCAGTGTCATTTTAAAGTCACAGGTGTCATAGAATTTAAGTGATGCAAATGAAATTAATTTCAAGTAAATGTAATTTAAAGCTTTGATTATCAAACTATAAAAACAATATACATATATATTAAATATTGCAAACATCAAACTATTAGGTGTCCTAAAGTAAGACACTGAAATTAAATTTAATAGGTAAGGTAAGGCATAGCAAGTTTAAAAATATGACAACCTAGTTTCTTAAAATCTGTATTTTAAGTCAATCAAACAAATCAACAAGCTATAATTGTTGAATATCACATTTATTTTCTGTTTAACTTTAACATCTCGGAACTAGATAAAAAGTATTTTCACAGCATGCTGTTATCTGGCACTGTCATTGGTATGAATCTAATTTGATTTCTTATGTGGTGATTAAACAATTGCAGTTGAAACATAACTATTGTTTAAGAGAACGTCCTATTCTCAGATCTATTTTTGGAGTTACAGAATAAAGTCAGATATTATTTCCTAGGCCAAATTCAAGCACCCATAATTATATGAATAATTTAATTAAATGTGCTCAGATGATAGAATAATTAGAAAATTATATGCTTATGAGACTTAATTCCTAAGGTAGCACCTATCTAGATCATTTTGATGATCCAATAATTACCAAGACGTTATTGACTTTATTAGCAAATATGATCTGTCATCAGTGTGTAATAATCATGGTCAGAGAATGATCCCCTTGATATACATGGAAAAATCTAGTTAATGTTTTTATAAGTCACAGTTGAATCATTATTTTAACCAGGGATATGCTGCTCAATATGTCCTAACTTTTCCTTGCACATTAATAAAATTTATCCATTAACTAACTTTGTCCCAAACTACAGTTTTTGGAGACTGATTTCATCTTTCTACTCTCTTCACATCAGTTGGATGAGATATTTATGCACCCTTGTTAGTACTAAATATATTCATAATTGTCTCTAAGATAATAAAATTAAGAACAGAGTGGAAGTATTCCATTTGAAGGTACTATCTGATTTTTGTTAAGTTTGCAGTGGTTTATGTCATAAATTTTTAAAAAGTGACTGGTCTCTGAAGTTCTTGGTGTTTAACTGCCTGCAAAAATGAGAAAGTAATACTGTTCTGCCTGCTTTAGAGAGTTATGAGGATCAAATTAATTGAAGTGAATGTCCTTTGAAAAGAAATATCATTCTAAAAAAATATGAGAGGCATGTGTAAACCTTATCATTGCTTTAGGAATAAAGTCTGCAAGTTTATGGGACCTGGTGCATGCTACACATTTCACTTATTGGAAGGGTCAACTGTTGGTCTTAGTTGTTTTCCAAAAAGCTGCTTCAACTTTTGATTCCTTGCTTCCTCTTTTTTAAAAGCTTTTACCTGAGAAGGTAAGACCACTGCATGTGATCAGAGTCTACCTGAAGAGAGCAAAAGATGGAGAGAAAGTACACACCTGAAAAAGGGAAGTCAAGGGAGTTAACAACCAAACCATGAGAATCACAATCAATTCAGCTTAAGTGTCACTTTTAGATGCTGCATTATTTGGAGACTCAGCATGAAAGCCAGGGGTCACTTATCCCTGAACCAAAACCGCTGAGTTTTGCACAGTTCTAACTCAAAATGCTGAGACAGTAAATGCTATTAAAAATGCTTTTGTGAAAATCAATGCAGTCTTATTTTGAAAATGAATATTTATTTTATGGAATGAAATGGAAGGACTTAATATGACATGAAAGTAGTTTATTGCTTAATATGTTTTTAAAAGTGCACTGCAGGAAAATACCCAGCTTATCTGAGCCAACAGAAACATGATTACTAAAGATCTTTTCTTATTACATTTAAGAATTTTTGTTAAATCTGAATTGTATAGGATATTATTTATTATAATAGAAGTAAAATTGAATCCAGTGAAGACTATGGTTACCACAGGGTTTAAAATCCATCCCAGGGTCAATCAATTGAGATTATTCAGTATCAATGACAATGAAAGTGGTCCCATTTTGGAGTAGTATAATGCTCTATTATTGTCTCTTCAGCTAATACACTTTATAATGGAAAGAACTGAGGCTATAGAGCCAGAAGACATGAGTTTAAATATGGGTTTAATATCTTACTGAACAAGTCATGGCACAGAGTATATCCAAACTCTATCACTTAGGAGTGTATTTGGCTTCAAGTAACAGAATAGCCAAATAATAATAGCTTAAACAAATAGGTTTTTATTTTCTTATGTTATTGGGAAGAGGGTTGGGAATAGGATTGTGAACTATCAGAAATGTTATAAAGGGCCCAAGCTTTTTTGTTTTTCTACTTCTCATACTGATTATTTAAAGATGGCTTTTATATCTCAGAGCATCATGAGAGCATATCATCAGAGCATCATGTCAAGTGCATGCAGGAAGGAGGAATGGAAAAAAGAGGGAGAACTAATGTTTTCACCTTTTGAAGTTTGTGCTTTCATTTGAAAAAGAAACTTCTTCCCGGCAGACTTTTGTTTAGGTATAATGAGCCATAAATGAGTTATGTGGTTAATCCCATACAGCGAGTAATGAGATTATCAGGACTAGTTCAGACCAATTATAGTTCATAACTTTGTGCCTGACATAAGGGCTTACCCTAAATCCAAGAGATTTTCAACTGAATAAATATAAGATTCCTGTTGGAAGATGGTAGGGCAGAGTGATAGCTGTGGGTAAATACATTTCATTGTCTCCCACAATAACTTTTGTGGTATACCTAGACCAGGCATCTTAGTTTGCATCTCTGTTTAGACCCATTGTTCATGCATAATTATTTACAGTGTTCCCTGGGTCAAGCTCTTTAAGGAAGGAGGGTGGAAACACTAAGAGACTGGCAGAAACTTGCTGTACTCATGGCACTCTCATGTTGGCTCATATTCTCTTAGTCAAATAAATCATCTGGCCAAAACCAAAGTTTGTGGAGTAAAGACAGCTACTCCACATCTAGTTGGACTGTGTCTAAAGTCAAATGGCAAAGGGGTATGTAAAGTCCTAGTGGAACAGAAGGCAGTTGCAAATGCAGAATTCGGATCTATTTCTCCTCTGATACAAGCCTAACAGCAAATGTGGGTTCTTGGGTGATTGGGTGAATGCATTACTGTGAAATTTTGCTATTTAAATTTCAGTAAATGAGGTGAGATAGGGAGTGGTATGTTCTCCAAATATGAGATGAGTAAATGAAGTTCGCATTTCACTGAATAATTGGATGTCTAAACAGCCTTTCTAAAAATTACAAATGACTATTGCACATTATCGAGCTCCAGATAAAGTTGTATAATTTTTCGAATGGAAAATCTAGTCATTGTATCCTGATCAATAAAATACTTTATAAATTAAGGAGTGAAATAAATGCATGAAAAACTATTTTTAATGTGATTATTTGTTTTACTGTATTGTTTACCTTATTCTTTCATTTTTAGTCTAATTACTTTAGGCTATAAGAAACCTTTGGAAAGAGAAGATCTTTTTGAAATAAATGACAGTGATTCCTCCTACATTGTGTATCCCATCTTTGAAAAACAATGGAGGAAGGAAGTTTTAAGGACTCAAGAAAGGCAAAAAGTAAAGGTAATTCATTTTTAAATCCTAAAGTAGTTAATTACTACCTATAACTAGATAAAACTTTTTCCAACTATAAGCTATTATTTTTATTAATATAGAAAATCCCTAAAATATGTGAAATGGCAAGCCATTTCCCCAAGTAAAATTGGTTACTATTGTAGATCTTTCTGTCCTCAAACTATTCAGCATCACTTCCTTTTAATGTTCAGGAACAAATAATGTCAAAATGTATATGTACCTTTGGCTTTTCACTAAATGGTGACAAAGACAACTTCTGTTTCTCAAAGCATCACATCTATTGTCCGAGTAAATTTTATGGTAGCCAAGGCTAAAGTTTATGGGAACAGGAGTAGATACTTCACATCCAGCATCACATATACACACATATATATTTTTTCTAGACTTCCCTAAAAGAAAATATAATTTGGAGATAAAAACTGCATATTAATGAAATAGTTCCAAAACTCACAAATGGGATAAAATACAACCATTGCTCTTACCATTTTGCTATGTGGTATAAATATCAGGAACTAGTCTGAATACATACCAATGATATGGGTCATAATTCCAACTTTAACTGAATTTATTCTTTTCTTGTTACCTTATTGTCTTTGGAGTACATTAGTTTTATGGTTGTTTTATTTATATATATGTATATGTAGATATATTTCATGTGTACTAATATTCTGTCCAATTTTCTCATTGTTTCTATTTTCTTTAATTATGTAGGCATCTTTTTGTAAAGAAGCACGTACCAGAAAACCATCTCTACTTTATGCATTGTGGAACACCTTTAAGTCTGCCCTGATTCAAGTTGCTTTATTCAGAGTATTTGCTGATATTTTGTTTTTCACTAGCCCACTCATAATGAAGTAAGTTGAAATCTTGCGTGTCTGTTTTCCTTCCTACAGGTAAATGAGAAGCAAGTGTTCTATATAAAAGTTCTACTAAAAAAGAATGAAGAATGCCCTTATTGTGAATTTTATTTAGCGTATGGGTATTCTATTAGGGTTGTCTATGATACAAATGGGGATTGTGGTAATGTGATCAATATTTCATGAAGCCGACTGTGTATTAAGCACTGTTCTAAAATCTTATATTAATTGTATTGAGTCATGGTTCCCTAGAGAAACAGAACCTATAGGGTATATATAGATATACAAAGGGGGATTTATTATGAGCATTGGCTCATGCAATTGGCTCATGCCTTGTAGACAACATTTCACATGTGTTGCCACAACTAGTTGCTGGGGGAATTAAGCATGCTCTGTGCAACTTCACAGGAAGAGGATTTGTGGAAGTTTGTGCTTGTTTTCCCCCAGACTTTACTTTATCCCCCTTTTCTCTTTACTTATTTGTTCTGTATCTTTTCACCATAATAAATCATAGTGATGAATATGACAATATACTGAGTTCTGTAAGTTCTTTTAATGAATCTTTGAGCTGGGAGTGGTCTCGGGGGATCTCCAACACAGACATCTAGATAAAAAGGTTGAGTAAGCAATTGCCTATATAAGTCTGGAATTAGAAAAGATACAGGCTGAAGTGGTGACCTGGAATTATTCTAAATTGGATTGGTATGTTGATCCATTGTTCTGGATGAGACCACATAAGCATAAGTGAAGACAAGTAGATACATTCACAAACAAAACCAACAGCTATTCCAATATGTAGAGTTGGTGAAAACGGAGAAATCTGTTACATGATATTGAAGAGTAGCTAATGCAGAAAGAAAAGACCTAAGAGAGAATGGTATTAGGAAATCCAAGGCAAGAAGGTGTTTATTGCTGTCAGAAAACTATTCCTGCCATCTTTCTTTCTTTCTTTCTTTCTTTCTTTCTTTCTTTCTTTCTTTCTTTCTTTCTTTCTTTCTTTCTTTCTTTCTTTCTTTCTTTCTCTTTCTTTCTTTCTTCCTTCCTTCCTTCCTTCCTTCCTTCCTTCCTTCCTTCCTTCCTTCCTTCCTTCCTTTCTTCCTTTCTTTCTTTTCTTTCTCTCTTTCTTTCTTTTCTTTCTATTTTATTTCTGACCCTGCCATTTTTCATCCCAAATTCTCTGGCTCTCATGTCTTTTAGAATTATAAGGCAAATGCCTCTTGGATTAACCTTCCCCCCAGATGAAATGTCAGATCTCTCCTTCCCCTTGCTTCTGCCCCCCCTACCTCAGTATATCCCAAGATTCACCATAGGGTTATATAATGTGTGACCAGAAATCTGTCTATCAGAGGCATTGACCAGCATCTTCTTCCTTCCTCTCCTGCCCTATTGTAGTTGTCTAATACTACAAAGTTAACCATGTCAAAATTTAGTGGCATAAAACAATTCTATTATGTTCACAATTTCGGGAGTCAGGACTTCAGACAAAGATTGTTTTTCTCTGCTCCACAACGATTAGGACCTTAGCTGAGCATCTTGAACAGCTGGAGACAGCTGCAGCTGTAGCTATCTCATGTGGTTGGTCTGAGATGTGGCTGGTGCTCTGCTTCTGGTTGTGAACTGGGTTACCTTGGTTCTTCTCCATGTGTGCTGGTGTTGGATTGTCCAAGAAAGCTTTTTAATTTACATGCTTGATGCCTGGGCTAAGATGGCTAAAAATGGCCATTTCTCTCTCTCTAAGTCTCTCTCTGTCTTTCCCCATACCCTCTCTGAATGATTAGCTTGAGCATAGAGGTCTCAGAATAGTTGGACTTCTTACATGGCAGCTGTATTTCCTCAGAGTGAATATTCCAAGAGGCTCAGACAAGTTGTTTTATGATCTAGGCTTGGAAATCTCATAATGTCACTTCTGCCACATTATCTTAGCCAAGCAAGTCTCTAAGTCAGCCAAAATACAAAGAGAGGGGGATTAGGGGAAGGAGATTCAACTTCTCAATGGGAAGAGCAGCAAGGAATTCCCAGACATTTTTGGTCATACTCTGATTCCCATTTGTGAATGACTGCTGCTCAAGAAATTCATTAGAGAATCTCACTGTGACCACTATCATTCCTAAAACAGCATCGATAATAGCACTTGAATGTCTCTATATTCTCCAAAAATTTGTAGCATCTAGGATACCAAAGAATGTCTGTGGAGTAGAGAACAGTCTTCCCAATTTTGTGATACATTTTGTAACACTTGGTCAAAAACTGGCTTGATCATACCTGCAAAACAGGAACTTCAGTATTTCATTGAAATGAGTCAGTTGACATGTCTTTCTTCCTGCCTAGTTGATGAGCTCCTCCAGGTAAAGAATCCTGTGTTATTCACTTCTTGTGCCCTTAGCTCTTAGCACAAAGCCTGGAACATATAACTCAAATAAATTTCCTGAATAGAATACTGCATAAGTGGATTTAGCCAAAGTTATACTTTTCATTCTAGAGTAGCTGAATAACCTTAAAATTTCCACACTGAGTAACAAATGAGTGACCAGAAAGAATTGTGTGAGTCTGTATGATCATAATTTGGGCCTTGGAGGAGCTCATTTTATCAGATAATTTTGAGGCATATATATTTTGTTTTGATAAGGAAAAGTCACTGGAAAGGACTATCTT
>VSMD01118576.1:0-38184 GCA_008750895.1 Mirza zaza | reverse complement strand
CAGGTGTGCAAAGGCCCTGCCACATAAGGGACTGCTCCTGTACTTGAAGAGGGAACTCCAGGGCTCAGGGGGCTCTGCTCAACCTGCCTGCCAGGCTTGGGGATCCTCAGAGCAACTAGAGCTCGCCCTGCCCTTGGATTATTCTTCCCTTTGTGGGTTTAGCGTGGTTGCCAGCCTATGGCAAGGCCTCTGCCAGCGAGCTCACCTCCCTGGGCTTCAGCTCACTCCCTTTCAAGACAGGAGCTGTAGAGGGTCACGACTCTCAAACTAGCTTAGAACCCCCTGGAGAACTAGTTAGAAGCTGACTCCTGGGTCAACCCACCAAATGTTCTGAGTCCTAAGAGCCAAGGCGAGGCCTGGGAATCTGAATTTTAATAAGGGACCAGGTTCTTCTGCTGCAGGCGGCCCTCACAGTTTAGTGGCTCCTAAACCATCTTGATGCTAAGAACCACCTGGGAAGTTGTGAAACACACAGCTCCTGGCCCCGCCCGTGTGGATTCTGGTTCCCGGCATGCTGGTTCCCAATGTGGTCCCAGAAGCAGCAGCAGCACGTGGGGTTTGTGGGGACGTGTTGTACACGCAAACTCTCAGGCCCATGCTGGACCTATTGGATCCGAAGCCCAGGGCAGGGCCAGCGGTTTGTCTCAATGAGCCCTGTTGGAAATTCTGATGCATGCTGAAGTAAGAGAACCTCTGGCCCAGAGTTTGTGATCCTTAACAATGATTGGGGGTGATTCCCAGCACTGGGAAAGGGTGGGAAACCTTGCAAGCATCAAGGGTCCTCCCAGCTGCTGGTGTCTAAGGTTCTAGGAAGGCCTGGATTGTCCTCAACTTGCCTCTGGGCCTCTCCAGGGTGAGTGTCTGGGAAGCAGCCAGGATCTCCCCTCTGTAAGCAAGTAACACTCAGAGGATCAGGGGGCCAAGTAATCAAAACCCTTTGCCCCAGCCTCGCAGCATACACCCACACCCACTCCTCCACACCTGGCCTCCAGCACTCGCTCCCCTGGGAAGAGGAGAACGCCATGGTAAATCTCAGGCCTGGGAAGTTTTTCCAAGAATGAGGCCGGGTCAGCAGGGTCTCCTTCCTTTTATTAATTCCTTCCCTCCAGCCGACATCTCATTTTCTCAAAGGCAACCTGCAGAGCTCGGCGCCCTGCCCCAGCAGCTCGGCACCCCCCACCCCCTCCCCTCCCTGCCAGGCAAGAGCACCCTCTCACATAGCAAGGAGATTAGAGCAGGCGGCCAGACTCCCCGGTGCTGGGAAAAGGAATTGCTCTCTCTGCACCCTCCCTGGCAACACATTGCTCAATCCTGGGGGAGGCCCCTCACCTCAAGGCTGCAACAGGGAAGGGAGGCTCCTGGCCTCCTGCTCTCGTGCTCCCCAGGGCCCGAGGCTCCAGCATACCCTCTCCCCTGCCCCCTTGTCATCGGCTGTCTGAAACTCCACCATCAATGCGGCGTTTCTTCCATCCCCTCACCTGCACACACACTCGCCATTCACTTATTCATGCGACACTTATTTACCGAGCACGTTCTTGCTCCAGGTATTATGCTAGGAGTTGGGGATGCTTGCGATTGTACGTGACCTGAAAGAAACATACTAAACCGTGGCAGACAAAGCTTGACCCCAGCAGCTGTATCAGAGCTTCCAGCAGCTGATGAGGAGACCTCGTAGGTAGAAGGGGTGGGCCTTTTGGGGGAGGAGGGAGAGAAAGCGAGAGACAGCATTGGAGAAACTCGCCTGACTTGGGCTTAGGAACCTGTCTACCGAGCAGTTAACGTGTTCTGGGAACTTCACTAGGCGCTCAGTTCTGGCAGGTCCTATGACTTCTGGTCCCAGAAGCTGGTGCTGAGGAAACCCCCAGGGCTAAGTAGAGGCCGTCGGGGTGTGCTGGCCCGGCCCCCATCTTTCTCCTGGAGCTGCCCCTCTTGCATTATTGTCTCTGTGCCTCCACTTCCCCGGTGGCATGCAGCCAAGGCCTCATTCCCACGGTTCAGTCCAGGAGCCGTCTGAGCGCCTTCAGGAGCCTGGCCCTGCACTTGCAGCCCAGGAGGGATAATGATGGTAACAATGAACTGCCCCTGCTTTTCAGCATTCTCCTAACAACCCTATCAGGCAGACTCGGTTATCATCCTTGTCTCATGGAAGGGGGATCTGAACAACAGAGGATTTAGTAACTGCCCCAAGTTGCACAGCTAGTAAGGGACAATCTAACGTTGAGCCCAGGCCACTGGCTTCGGAGCCTGCACTGTGCACCACAAAGCACATCTTAGAGAGGAGAGATGAGAGCTCTGTCCTCAGGGAGCTCATGCTGGGACAGGGAGATGAGGAATGCCGGGGCCTTGCAGGGTAGACGGCGTTGTTCCAGGAGGAGATGAGGTCAGAGGAGGGGTTGCCGGGTGGAGGGAACAGCAAGCGCAAAGGTCCGAGGGTGGGAGGGAAGGGGGCAGGGAAAGGTGGGGGCCCAATTTGGCCGTCATCTCTCACATCATCACCAGCCCTGGAGAAGCCAGCCTTTGGATGCTTCAAAATGACAGCTTTCCAAATAATTCATTTTCAGTCTGTGTCTGATGGTTCTTTGCTCAGTGGTTCACATTTTACTCAGCGTGGTAGTAAAATGAATTACTTCTCTGAGCACAGGGACTGATGAAATTGTATGTGTTTGTGCGCGCATGCGTGCATTCAGAGACGAGGCAGGGAGGTGATCAGGAGGAGGCCTGGCCAGATGAATCTGGCGTAGGATTAAGCATTTCCCCCAGGTCTGCTTTGAGCAAGACCAGTGACAGAACATGGTGGGAGGTGGGGAAGGGTGGGGAGTGGCCGTGCATGATGTCCCATCATTCTCTCTAGTGCCGCTCAGAATCTGCTGTCCTAGTTACTCTTATGGGGTTAACAAGGCAGTGAACATCTCTGGGTTGCCTTTACATTATCCAATGTATTTTGTAAGAGCATCAATACCATAAGTCCCTCTCAGTATGACAACTTGCTCTTTCTAAACTCTGCTCACAGAGACTACCCTTTTTGCAGGATAAATTTCATCTCTCCAGATAAGCTTATTTGCCTCCTTCTATCTGCTACCACGAACCATACAACCTACCCATTGGCATCTTAAAAATCGCATCCTGTAAGTTTAACATAGCTCTGTGTAATGCGTTACAGAAAACAGAATGGCCCCAGTGGAAATTTCCACAGAGGTTGGGAATAATCATTCTTTCTAGACATTCATCTTAGACAAGGTGATAAAAATCCTTTTGTTTACCTAAAACTTGAAGAATGCTATCAGAAGCAGCCCAGGAACTCTAGTTTCCCCAGAAGGTTTGGAAGATCTGGAGGGTACTGACTCCTCTTGCAAGAAATGCAAGATCGTCAGGACTGAAGATCCATGTTTGAGAGATGCATGAGCTCAGTCAATGGCTGTTTGAGAAACACAGGGGAATGGTGGGAATAGGTACCATTGTATCCAAGGTGGACCAGTGGTGAAAACATGGGTGCATGTGTCTAGAGCCTGAGTGTGGAGAAGCTCCCTGTCTGAAGTTGGAGGTAACTCTTTTGCACATACAGTTATTGAGGGTTGCTGGTTCTGGCTCTAAAAGACCAACCAGCCTCCCCCAAATCAGAACTCTTAAGTACAATACATTTTCCTTTTTGCCTGGGCTGCTGGGACATTCCAAAGTAAAAATCAGTGTTTAGCTAGTGGCTAGACAAGTTCCCGTCATGTCTATTTCCTGGTAGCTCTTTTTTTGCTCCTTGTTAAGATTGTGCTTTTAAAAGAATGAAGGCAACATATAATACTAAAAATAAGTGTTTTTCAAAATCAACTCCCGCTCTCAAATAGTGACTGTTCATGAAGGCCTGGAGAAGAGGGGGTGCTTGGTGAGGAGCCACGCTGTTAGTAAGGGGCGCCTTGGCTCCGGGCATGGTGTGCGGCTCTTCTCACCAGCATGCTTGTCCTCACATGGAACCTCAGATAAGCTGTGTGCCAGATACTTCGAGCCCCTCCACCTTGTTCAGGCTCTATCCCACCTAAGTCCATCCATCTCTCCCTCTCTCCTCCTATCCACCCACTCCACTCTCCTAGCAAATATTGAACATTTTTCTTCTGTGCCAGGAACAGGGCTTTAAGGATGACCAGGAGTTGATACCTGCCTTCCAGCGGCCTTTGCATCTAGGAGGGGAGAAGATTTGCCAGTTCCTGGTAAATCTGGTAATTCTGGTTCCTAGCATGGTGGTTTCCAATGTGGTCCCAGGAGCAGTAGCAGCACGTGGGGTTTGTGGGGACTATTGTACACACAAACTCTCAGGCCCATGCTAGATCTACTGAATCCAAAGCCCAGGGACAGGGCCAGTGGTTTGACTCAACGAGCTCTCTTGGAAATTCTGATGCATGCTGAAGTAAGAGAACCTCTGGCCCAGAGTTTGTGTTCTTTAACAATGATCATGGGTGATTCCCAGCCTTGGGAAAGGGTGGGAAACCTTGCAAGCATCAAGGGGCCTCCCAGCTGCTGGTGTCTAAGGTTCTAGGAAGGCCTGGATTGTCCTCAACTTGCCTCTGGGCCTCTCCAGGATGAGGTGTCTGGTAGGTAAGTTCAAGAGGTATCAGAAGAGCTGGAAGAGGTGTCAGCACCAGGTTCAGAGGAGGAGAGAGAACACGGGCTTTGGGGCCAGGCTATTTGAGTTTGGAATCCTGGCTCTACCCCCTAATGGCTGCGGGACCTTGGGCAAACTACTTAACTTCTCTGTGTCTCTGTCTTCCATCTGTAAAATGGTGCCCCATCGTGCCTACCTCAGAAGGTGGTGGTTCTACTTACCTGCTGTTGCGTGACTCCAGCCATTTCATTGTATCTCACAATGTCATGGCTCAGTCACTCGGCTTGGGCTGGGCTATTTTGGTGCTTCTGCTTCATGTGTTGTCATGTCAGGTCACTCAGTGGTGGTCAGCTGGCCTGGAGGGTTCCAGATGGCTTCACTCACTTGTCTGACACTTCAGCTGGGCTGGCTGAAAGGCTGGTTTGACTGGGACTGTTGACTAGAGAGCTCACACGAAACCTCCCTCTCCAGCCTGGCAGTTTTGGGCTAGTCGGGCTTCATATGAGGTATCCCAGCTCCCAAAGGGAGCAGCCTGGAGATAGAAGTGGAAGTTGCCAGTCTTTTAAGGCCTGGTCCAGAAACTGGCACAATATCACTCCTACCACAGTCTACTGGCCAAAGCAGACCAGGGGCTGCCTGGATTCAAGGCGAGAGGACTTAGACCCCAACTCTCCATGGGAGAAGCAGAAAGAATTTGTGACCATTCTTTAAACCACTGTGGTTACATAAAGATTAAATGAATTAGTACATGAAGAGCAGTTCGAACAGTGATTGGGGCTTGGAGGTTCCAAGGTAGATGCACATATGTCTTGAGGACGATTCTATGAGAGTCTTGCCTTTGCTAATTCAAAGTAGAGAATAGGACCAACCAATATACATGTAAAGCATGGAACTGAGTAGTAATTAACAGGTCTCACATACTTTCCCGGCGGCATCCAGGGATGACCTGGTAGGAAACACAGAGGGCAGGATGTCACTTGGAGTTCTCTCCCCCAGCTCAGGACATGCAGGGTCCGCTCAGAGTGGCTACGTGTGTGGCACCCCGAGCTCACAGACCCCCACATGCAGACACGAGCACAGACGGACTGGGGCTGCCTGCCTGGGCTCCCCCTCCCGGAGCCCACTGCCTAATTGGAAAGGGCCATTTCAACATCTTAGCAGAAAATGGAGTTTTTCTTTCCTTGATGTCGTGATTTGACTGGGAGTTAGCAAAGCATCAGTAGAATTCTAAACGTCTATTTAAAAAAAATCAAGCCTTCATCTCAGCCTGGCGCGGGGCTCCCGCTCTCTTTTTGTGGGAGGAAGATAAAACGCTTTCATGCGTGTCCTCCTGCCTGCGAACGCCGGCTGGTTAAACATCTCTGGTAATGGCTCAGCTGTGCCAAGGATTTTATCTCTTCCCAGTAACAGTTCCTGCCTTAAAAGGCCTTCCACAGGGAAGAGCCGTAATGCGCACGCAGCACACGGGCTGGGGAAGTCTTTGGGGAGGAGGGAGGAGAACCTTAGAGGGGCCGAGACAGCCACGGCGTGTGCCTGTGTGCCTGGTGCACACTGGCCCCTCGACATAAATCACCCTATTTAATCCTCACTAGATTGGGGGGCATGATGAGGGAGAATGATGGCTATTTTGTAATGCCTTTTGTGGCTGAAAAATCTAGAACCCAGAGAGGTTGAGTAAACTGCCCAAGGTCATGCCCACGGTGTGGAGCAGAGCTGCCATTTCTACTCAAGTGTGCTCTTTGCCCTGCCAGGAAGTATAGGGGTCTTTCCCACCTCCCTGTCATTGCCCTTGACCCCATTGCTAACTCTGGTACAGATGAGGGCCCTGGACCTCAGAGGGTCCCCACTCTGGGGGGTGCCACATGATTGGTGACACAGCGTGGTTGTGGGGCTTACTTAGGGAGAACCCAAAGCATGGCATGCACTGGATATGAGCACAAAGGTGGGGCAGAGACCACAGAGGATGTTGCAGGGGAAAGAAAGGGAGTATTTAGACAGAGCCTTGGACGGAGGGAGTGGCTAGGTCACGGTGCTGCCTGGGGAGCTAAGAGCTACAGGTTCACATTCCTGCCATGTCATTAAGTCACTGCTGCATGACCTTGGAAAAATCTTGTCTCAACCTGGAGCCTCAATTTCGTTTTTTGAGAGAATATGCTCTAGAATTCCAAGGTCTCTTTTAGCCCTGAGGCTCTGGGAATCTATCAGGGATGCTACACACAGCAGCACAGTTGTACACTGCACAACTCCAGGAAGGTGCCACTTAGGGACTGCAGTGTACGTTGTATATTGCAGTGACCAAGCCTAGATTCTGTAAAGAGGAATATGGATGGAAAGGATGGGAAGAAAGAATGTGAGAGGGCAGCAAGAGAGGAAGCTTTGCAAACAGAAGGGAAAATGTCCTGTGACCATCATTTTCTCCAATCAAGAGATGGACACGCCTGTGTATTGCACAAAGGAGTGGTCAGGTAGGTGTGGTCCAGTGGTCAGGCTGGACCCATGGAAGGAGATCTATGGGGTTTGTCACTAAACATACTCGCCACCCACATCGATCATGCTCCCCCTTGATTAGCTTTGATTTAGAGGGAAAGAGTTGGCCTCTAGGGGGAAATCCCTGTGATGAGTCTGAGAGGTGGGGCCCCCAGTTTACAGAGGCAGCTTCCGATGGGAAATCTTCCATGACTGAGCCCCATACGCTTCTTGCTCCTCAGCCACGCTTCCTCGGGGCTTATCATTTGTACCTGCTGCTAAGCTGCCACTCAGGAGAAGCAACTGTGTTTGTTCCTCTCAGACTGGGGCTCCCCAAGGACAAGGACTGTGCTATGGTTTGAATGTGTCCCCTACAAAGCATGTGTTGGAAACGATTCTCCATGCAGCAGTGTTAAGAGGTGATTAGGGAGAGGTGACTAGGTCATGGGCACTGTGCTGTCATGAATGGATCAATGTTGGTATCAGGGCAGTAGGTTTGTCACAGAGGTGAGTTTGGCGCTCTCTTGCTTCTTCTCCTTTCCTTTCTGCCCAGAGATGGTCTAGCAGGAAGACTCTTACCACATATAGCCCCTTGTTCTTGGCCCTCTCTACCTCCAGGGACTGTGCACCAAATACATGTCTCCATCTTGGGCATTCTAAGATAGGAGCAGAAAACGGACTAAGACAAAATATCAGTACGGACGATTGAGGCTCTTGGCATAACAAATACCTGGAAATGTGAAAGCAGCTTTTCAACTGGGTAACCAGTCAGGGCAGGAAGAACTTGAAGGAGCAGGCTGGGAAAAGCCTACAGTGCCATAGTGGAGCATGAAGGGCGATTTTGGCGAGGGCTTAGGAGATAAGAACTGTGGGAAAAGTCTCCATCTTCTTGAGATTACCAAAGTGGTTGTGATCAGAGTGTTGGTAGAAATACAGACAGCAAAGGCCATTCTGATGAAGTCTAGGGGGAAATGAGGAATATCTTACTGGAAACTAAAGGAAGGGTCATCTTTGTTCCAAAGTGGCAAAGAACCTGGCTGAAATGTGCCCAGGCCCAAGGGCTTTATGGGAAGCATAATTTAAGAGCAATGAACTAGGATAACTGGCAAAAGAAATTTCTAAGCAAAATATCAAAGGAGCTGCATGGCTACTTTTAACCACGTATAGTAAGATGCAAGAGGATCAAAATGATTTAAAGACAGAATTTATAATTAGAAGGGAAGCAGAACGGAAAGATTTACAAAATCTGCAGCTTAAAGAGGGAAAAGGTGTCTTTAGGAGAAGAAACCAAGGGTGTGGACATGTGGTCATTTGCTAAAGAGATTACCATGGGCAGGAGGGGAGCCAGGTGCTTTCATTAAGACAATGGGAGAAAGACCCCAAAGGCGTTTCACAGGTCTTTGAGTCTTCCCCCTCCCATGACAGGCCCAGAGCAGGACCTTAAGGGCAGAGTTTCCGGAGAGGCACCCAAGAGACTCCAGGATTTGCTGTCCTGAACCGCTTTGGGACTGCTCCCCAAATTTTGGTGTAGTGCCCCTCACTCATTCTAGCTGTGGTTTAGTTGGCCCAGGTGTGCATCCACCCACCACTCCATAACCTTGGCAACGTCCACATGGTGTAGACTCTGCAGCATGTAGAATGCAAGAGCTATGGGGCCATGGCGGCCTCCATCATCTGGATTTCAAAGAATGTCACAGACAGCCTGGGGCCCAGGCAGAGAGACTAGTTTTAGGGGCAGAGTTACCACAGAGAGCCCCACTAGGGTAATGCCTATTAGAGCCATGGGAGTGGGGTAGTTCCCAAGACCCCAGAGACCCCTTTCTTCTTGCCTATCTCTCCCTTTTGGATTGGCTATATCAGTCCTATGCCTGTCTCACTGTTGTATTTTTTTTTTCCTATCTTATATTTGCATTTTTAACATGTTATGTATTTTGGAAATAGATAACTTGCTTAGTTTCACAGGCTGACAGCTGAAGAAAAATTTGCCTCAGGAGGAATCGTGCCTTGATCTCACCCATATCTAATTTAGAAGCGAATTTGGACTTTGGACTTTTGAGTCACTACAGGAACAAGTTAAGTTATTGGGATGGAATGAATGTGTAAGCAGCTCTGTGAACAAATTTCAACCACCCCCTATATGATTTTTTATAATCCTTGCCCTCTCAGGTTTTAGATTCTCAGGCCAGTAGGACTTGATGACCAGAACCCTGTAACTTTTAACTATTTGACCTTTTGAGTTGTTTCCCAGAAATGACAGAAGTTCTACAAGGCAAAGGAGCTGAGATTCTGAAGGTCCCTGGGCAGATTCCTGACTCCAAGACTCCCCACCCTCCACCACCTGCCCCAGTGCATGTAGCCACTTGTTTAAAAGCCCATGCTCTTCATTAACTGGAGATCAGATGGCTGATTCCCCATTCTCCCCACAAATGCCCTTAGTATTAAAAAATTCCTTTCTTCCTTGGTAATCCTCCTTGTCTCAATAATTGGCTCTTTGTGCAGTGAGTAGCCAGACTTAGGCTAAAACCCCCTCGTGTTTTGGAAGCAAATGTAGTTTGCATGTGAGAAAGACATGAATTTTGCTATGGTTTAAATTTTTACTCCCCCTAAAATTGTGTTGGAAACTTAATCCCCAATGCAACAGTGTTGATAAGTGGACCTTCAAGAGGTGATTAGGTCATATGGGCTTGGCTTTCAGGAATGGATTAATATGGTTAACATGAGAGCGGATTTGTTATAAAAGCTCATTGCACCTTCTCTTGCCGCCCTCCCTCTCTCTTTGCTGTCCCACCCCATGATGATGCGGCAAGAAGGTCCTCACTGGATGTGGCCCCTCACTCTTGGATTTCCAGTTTCCAGAATCACAAGCCAAATACATTTCTGTTCATTATAAATGACTCGGAGTCAGGGAGTCTATTATAGCAGCAGAAAGCAGACTAAGACAGTTATGTCTACCTCCCACAGACTGACGGTTCCCTGTTGTTAGATGCTGTGTCTCCATCCTTTGTTGATTTAGTTGCTATTTGCTGAGGACTTATTGAACGCCAGGCACTGTCGTAGGCTCAGAATATCATGTTGAAAAGACAGACAAGATGCAGATCTCATGAAGTTTACCATCTAGTTGTGGGTGGTGACGATAAACAACAGACAACGCTAAGCTACAGCAAGTGCTGGGAAGCACACGGAAGCAGCGTAATTCACGGCAGGGTGGGGTGCCTGTGGCTGCTTCAGCTGCGGTGGTTTGAGAATCATCTCTGGGCAGAGGCTTCTGGGTGAGGGGCGCAGAAAGGGCAGCAAGTCTGGGTCTGGTGAGTGAGGGGGCAGCACAAAGGTGAGGCCAGAGATGCTGGGGTGGGCATGACGGAGGTCACGCAGAGCCTCAGAGGCCACCAGGAGCAGTGGCAGCTTGCAGGCGGGGCTGTGCACATCACAGGGGTCTTCCTGAACTTTCTGTGGCTTCTCTGGCATACTCTGACAGGTATCTGAACATCTGCACGTGAGGACATTGTCCCCTGTCTCACCTTCCTCTGCCTAGGACACAGAGCTCTGCTGGCCCCCAGCAAAATGGAAGAAGCTTCCTGCCTGTGCCCTTCTGCAGCCGCCCCTGGGCGCAGCCCACGGACAACACTCCCGCCCTTCCCCAGCTTTGTGCTGGCAGGCTTGGTCCCTGGAGCCCAGCCACTCATTTCCCGCTCCTTAGCACGATCTTAATGAAGCTGGCGTGGAGACGACCTCCTTGATCCCAAGTCTGGATCTACAGAGTGCAGAAGCGTGCAGCCTGGCATTCTCCGAAGATGCGGCCCAGACCTCCAGCCTGCCTTCCCTGGAAGCCCAAGGCCATTGCCGGTTCCCTGCCCCGCAGCACGGACAAGCTATGACAAATGTCAGTGAGTACCTGTTCTTGTCATGTCCCCTACAGATGGTAAGTTGCCAGGCTGAGAAGTCACAGTGACCCATGGTTACAGTGACCCATTATTGAAGTCCAGCAAGTTATTTAACCTCTCAGGTTCTCAGTTTCCCTACCTGTAAAACAGAGATAATAATATGTAATTTTTAGTGTTGGAATTAGATAATAAACCCTCGGCTCATATGTAAAAGGGGGTAACAATTATTATGCCTACTTTGGTGTGATAACTGTACCTCATTTAATCATCATAGCTCAATGAGGGAGGAAGGGGCATTATCATCCCCATTTCTCAGATGAGGACCCTGAGCTGCAGACAGGCCACACAGCTCTCCAGAAAGGCTACCTACCAATGGTGGTTCTCAGCCAGGAGTGGTACCGTCTCCCTAGGGGACATGTTAAAATGTGGGTGTATGCTTCTGGGTTGTCATGGTGACTGGGACCACTGAGTAGAAAGAGGTAGCAGGAGGGACTCCCAGTAAATGTGCCCCCTGTGGCAGGTAAGGTTCCTGCAGTGTGTGGAACTACACAGGATCAGCCCCAAGTGCCAATAGCACCCCTATCTGAGAAACACGGATTCCAGAACAATCCCACATTAACAGATAAGGGTCTGAGTTCCAGAAAAAGTGACTAGCCCAGGCTCACTTGGTACATTGGGGCAGAGCTAGGACAACAGTCAAGTCCCTTCCTTGACCACCACCGACACCTTCACTTTGTGGAGCCCAGGCCAGAATTTGGGCCACCTGCAGGGGCAGGCCAGTTGGCAGCACTAGGTGGGTGCTTCCGCTGAAAAATCTGCTGGGAATGGCCCTATGAGTCCCTCTTCCCAGCCTAAATCATTCCACCCCCATCCCCACCCCCAGCTGGGAAGATGAGCTTGGTTATCTTTGATTGGGTTCTCAGATTTCCATCACCCCAAGCCAGCTCCCACAAAGGGAAGGTGTCAATAATTACATCGCTGCTCTCCGCAGCCTGTAATTAATAATTGTGATTAATCTGGCACACTTAGTAGAATATGGCAGGGCCTAATTGGATGCCGTGCCTTTATCCTTTTGATTGAGACAGCCGTGTTCCTGGCTTCTCTCAGTTCTGCAGCAGGCTGCAGTTAACTCAGCGGGACCTGTCAGAGCTTCTGCTTGGCAATTTGCATGGCATTTGGGGAAGCAAAGCTGAGCAAAGGGGTGGAGGAGCCGGGCCTTTTGAGCTGCGGCAGAGGGGTAGAGATTGGGCATCCCCTGAGTCTTGGCAAGGTGTTGGAATAGATGCGTTTGACCTGTGACTCACCTGATCAAGACAGAGCCTCTCAGGGTTTATTCTGGTTTCCGAGGCAACAGCCCTGCTCTCTGCTTTCACCTGGGGTGTAAGAGGGACGGGGGAGGTGGACCAGCTCCCTACTCTCCTTGCCCGGGGAGGCTGCTTTGTTTCCCATCTAGCAGCAAAACTACCCTTGTAACCTTTGGTGTCTGCCTATTCATCTCTGAGCCAAAGGTGGGTCCTGGAGCATCCAGCCCGCAGGAGGTCTGGGTTGGGGAATAACAGATTGTAGGAGAAGGACAAAACGTCTTTCCTCTACACATTCAGGTTTACTAACTGGGGCCCTGCAAATTAAACAGACAAAAGACGGTTTAGCAGGAGAAAAACAAACAAGTTTCTTAATGAAGGCATCCTGCATGCACATGGGAGAAGCTCAGTCACGCACACCTCAAAGGGGCGCTTAGAACATGGACTCACATTGCACTTTGGAAAAGAGCAATAATTTTGTAGAGAAGGGACGAGACAAAGCATCTCAAGCTTCCTGGTGTTGTCGAAATTACAAGGGGGTTTTGGTCTAGGTCCAGTTGCTCATCGCACAAAGATCCAATTATTGAGACAACTAGGATCACCAATTGTTTAATAAGACTGACATCTTGCCAAAAGAATAGGAGAAGCTCCCTCAAATCTCTCTAACGGAGATCATGGGCTGTTAGAGGAGGGCCACGTGCCATGGGGCATGCCGTGGGGCAGGTCGTGTGTAAATAACCAGGGGCTACATGCGTGGGGGCAGGTTATGGGGGGTGGTGAGTCTTGGCATCATGAGTCTCCCCAGGGTTCTTCAGAATCTCAGCTCCTTTGTCTTGTGGAAGATCCACCATTTCTGGGAAACAACTCAAATTGTCAAGTAGTTAAGGGGGAGGATTATCTAGTGGTCAGTGAAATTTGTGCAATGGGGGGACCAGTTACACTGGTATGAGAAGGGTGTGGGGGGCACCTTTTTCAGGGAAATTTGTGTTCTATGTTTAGGTAGACAGGTGGCAGCTAGAGAGCCTGTCCTGTGTCTGCTTTTTCTCAGTTGCCTTCAGCTCAAAATCATCCTCATGCCAGTGTGGCATAGCTTGGGGGGAGGGCATCCTCTGAACCCCTTTGAGATGAACCCCTGGCCCTCAGGTTTCCTCCTGAGATTTCCTGGCCATTCCTATCCACAAGCCTGAATTTCTACCCCTACAGATTCATCACTTTGGGACCTAGCAGTAGGGGTCGTGGTGGGTCCCTCTTTTTCTGAGTTCCTTAACTGCAATCAGGCATTATCTACCCCCATAGCTTCCACTACACAGTCAGAACTACCCAGAAACTTAGAGCTGGCCCCAGCGGGGGCCGTGACTGCCGCTGAGGCTGGATGGGGGTTGGAACTCTCTGGTTCTCTCATGAGCCAACACCTTAGCTGTGAGAGTCACCCAGAGCAGTTGAGGACCTAGATTGGGATAGGGAAGTGGCCCCGGGTGTCTGGGAGATGGGAGTGGGGCTCCACAAGGTACCAGGGTCAGCTCTCACCTTCACCCCTTCCCCAGAGGAAACTGGGCCTCGAGCAGGCCATGGGGGCGGGGGTGTCCAAGTTGAGCCTCTGAGGCTGGAAGGTGGTCAGGATATTCTTCACCTTCAGGGTCTTATCCCCAGGAGAGCCCTGACTCCCAACACCTCTGCAGCCAGACCCCTGCCCCTGCCCTCTGTCAGCTTCCTAGTGGCTGCCCAGGAAAGGGGGCAGGCTTGGCCAGTTTATGACCTTATCTCACACATATCCAGCAGTGTGTGTCGATCAGTCCAAGGGCTGGTTCATTTTACCTGAGTGCAGAGTTTCCTGAAACTGAGTTCTGAAGGCAAAGCAGGATTCTTGAACAATGACATTGCCTGATACATACGGAGTGCTTACCTGTGCCAGGTGCTTTTATAGCCCTTTCCCTGGACTTAGTCCTCACAGCTACCCCATGAGACAGAGATAGACGTAAACCCCAATTTACAGAGGAAAAGAATGAAGGCTGGAGAGGTTAAGTCACTTGTTCCAGGTCACACGGATACTGTCAGTTGGGACCTCTGGGACATAAGTGCTAAGATTTATCTGGGCTTATTGAAAGTATTCCTATAAAATAACATAAAATGGGGAGGAAGCAAGAATGGGCAGGAGAAGCCTGTAATGCGGGCCTAACACCTGGGGAGGGATGAAGACTGGAATGCAGATCTAACACCTGGGGAGGGATAGGGAGCGGCCAGTCCCAGCCAGTCCACTGGGAGCTCCGCAACAATTACTGCCCATTAGGAGTTTGGTGCTGGGCGGAAATGGCCAGGCCCCAGTGGCCCCTCTCTGTTCTGTCAGGCTGGGGCTGACCCAGAGGAACTGGCCCCAGCTCCAGAGCTCACATGGACCTTGAAGGTGCTGTCACTGGAGGTTGTCAGCTAACTACCCTTCTTGCAGCTGACCGGCGAATTCCCTGTTGAAGCGGGAGCACACCTCCAGGGCTTCCAAAAGTGAGCTCGCCAATGAACCAGCATCCAAACCCCAGCAGTCTGGGCCAGGTGCTGGTTACGTAGCCCTCTGCTTCACCCTGGGTGGACAGCGTGGGGTATATAGGAGCACTGAGCCAGTGCTAGTGCTGGGTGCCTGGATCTGCCTCCGCCACCAACTACCTGTCTTTAGGCAAGTCACTCCATTCACTCATTCATTCAATCATTCATTCATTCGTTCACAGAAAGGATGACTGAGCACTTGCTGGATGTCAAGTCCTGTAATAAACTCTGGGAATAAACTACAGGCCTCATGGAGCCCTGTGCATGGGATGGAGTGGCACAGGGACCCGCAGCAATGCTGGACAATATAGTAGGGGTGGGGATGGAGGGCCCTCAGTTTGCGACAGAGTATAGAGATGCGGGTGCCATCATGATCCTCGACTTCTTCATCTGCAAAAGGAAGTGGTTGGGCTCTGAGGCAGGCCCCTTTCCACTCTATAAAATCAGCTTTGGGTCAAATCTGGAGAATCATAGCTCTGCTCCAGCAAATCAAGAGGCTGGGGACCGGGGTGTAGTGCAGCCAGAGAGCCCCCCGGGGCCCGTGAAAGCCCAGACACAGGCACTGCCGCCCCGTCCTGCGTCCTGCCCTGTCGCCGAGCTGTCTCTGCAGTGAGCGCCCAGTGAACGACTGGCCCCGAGGTCTGGACATGGTGCCTTTGCTGCTCCAGACCCCAGGGCAGGTCGTCCGTCTGTGCTTTCATCCGAACACGGCTGGGCTCGCGGTCCAGGCTGAGAGCCAGGCCAGCCGGGCAGGAACCATCGGTTAAACAATAGACATTCATCAACTGATAGATGAGTCCTCCAGAAATCAGCAAACTCATTTAAAAAGCCACTCACCCGGAATTTCCTGAGTCTTCTCCTCACCCAGCCATGCCCAGACACATGACCTTGAAGAGGTCTGTTATCTTGCTGCAAATTATTGCCAGGAAAATCTATGGCCAATTAAACAAGTAAATGTTCCTTTTGCACTTTTAACTTTCACTTTTTTTTTAAATAAGCTCCAGCCTGGCCTGCGGGAGAAGATGCTGGACTCTCGCCGGCTTTCTTCATCAGACTGAACGTTTCCCCCCACAGCACAGACTCCAGTGCTCGGTTATTAAATCAGCAAAACCCAGGAGCTCCCAAGATAAACTCCTGATGATATGATAATAACAATTACTCTGGAGAATTCCAATTGGTGCAAATCACCGGGGGAAGTGTCATCAGCAGCCAGCATCCCAGCTGAAACAACCAACAGGTAATTTGCAGGTTTATCGCTCAGAAGCTAAAACACAATGCTGGCGGCTCCAGGGGCGAATGCCAAGGCCTCGGAAGTAGAAGATCCTTGCCTTGGCCAGGCAAGTCCCAGAAATGCCAGCATCCCTGGAATGTAGACTCTTCTCTCTTCCTCCAGGCTTTTTTGACAAGTGTAAAGGAATATAGAAAGGGTAAAGGGGACAGAATTTTTTCCCCTAAAATTAGCCAGCTCTCACCCATCCACCCCTGCTGCAACTTTCCCTGCAGGACAAGCAAGCGACAGGCCTACCCCGTACTGTGCTCCCATCTCTCAGGCACGTCTGCTGCTCTGTTCTTTCTGTCTCCGCCTGCCTCGTTTTCTCTCCTCAGCTCCCTTTTCTATCCTATCTCCCTCTACTCTCCTCCCTTTCCTGAAGCAGGTCCCCTGTGACTCTGGTCTCCAGTCCATGTGTCCTGCTCCTCTCACATCAGGAAGTTCTTCGTACAGCCTAGCCGCTCCTGCGGGCGTCTCAGTCACATGTCCCTTCCTGCCCTCCAAGTCCTGTCCTCGCTCCGGTGACCCCAGTCTGCTCCTAGGAAATGGGCAGGCCCCCCAGCAGGGAAACCCTCAGCCTCCCATAGCTGCGGCCAGCCCCCACGGCGGCTTGGTGTCATTAGGGAAAGATGCCCCCTTCTCGGGGCAGATGCAGAGGGCTTCAGCCCCAGTCACCCGCTCGGCCAGGCACTTTTGTGTACACTGGTCAGGAGTGCAGGGCCTGTTTCTCTGGTGATGGGCACCCCGAGGGGACCACTGTAGGCTAAATGGGTTCTTCCCACTGCTGCAGAGGCGAGGCCCGGGGTGACCGATCCAACATTAGTGGGTATAGACTTACCTGGGGAGCCTGTGTCATGTGCAGATTCCTGGCCCAGCCCCAAGGGGTGCCCAGCAGGTTGGGCGCAGGGCCCCGGAATCCAGCTCTCTGGGTGACTCTGATGCAGATCACTCTTTGAGAGACCCTAGTCTCCCAGAACTGTTGCCTAGAACCCTTCTGAACTTGCACAGCTCCGAAATAAACATATTAATTTCTAAGTTTTATACATGTAGTACTGAATGCTAGGATATTAAGTAATAAATCTGAAACATTTTAATAAAAATAAATATAAATGGAAATCATAATATTTTCTTCCTGTCTCCCAAATGCTACTTTTCATTTTCAGGCCATGGGCTCCCCACTCTGCAGGCCACGGCCACAGGGGCTAAGAGAGGAACTTCAGCCGTGGAGAACGTGAGGTCACGAACCGGTTTGGGGCCCTTCCTCTCACCTTGCACCTCCCTAGCTGCAGTCGGCAGTGCCCATTCTCGGTTCGGAACCCAGCCTCGGCGACAGGATGAGACCTCAGGCCTTCCCTTCTTTTCACCGTGAGTTGCTCCCGATTCCATTTCCTTTCCAGGCAGAGGAGGGCAGGTACGGGGGGTCACGACTGGGCACCTCCTGACTTTTAGGGTACACTCTGACCACAAATGCTGCAGCCCCGTGCTCCATGCTTTTGACTTTTGCTGCAGGAGTGTTTGGATGTTTCTCTCTGCATTGTTCAGCCTTAGACAAGGTGCTGCGAGTCAGGCCTGCCTTGATCTAGTGGCGTGGAGTACTCCTGGTGATGTGCTCCTTCACCTGTAACGTGAGGGGGTTGGACTGACTGATTGCTAAGGCCCCGTCCGGCTCTGACAAGTGAGGCTGCTATAAACCCTGCCAGCACCGTTCGTGAGCGGAAGAGTAAGACCAAGAAAAGGGGTCAAGGCTGTTGATGAGTTCAGTCTGTCTGTCAGTTCTTCTGTCCCAGAGAAAGGCCTAAGAGAGTCAAGGATCCCCAAAAAAAGGGCAGTATGACATTCCGCCTCAACTCCTCAAGCAAGAGCAATAATCCCTGATCTGGGTTCTAGTCCAGATTCTACCTAGAGAAAATTGTTCTTGAGCAATGACTTCTTAACCTCAGTTTCTTCTTCAAAGAAGACAGGAGTGGCCTGCATGACACTGTGGGCCTACTGTGGGTGTCGTCTAAAAGGGTTCTTTCCAAAATGAGGGCCATGGGTAAATTTTAATTGCTTGGGGGGGCAGGGTAGGGCCTGAAAGAACAGAAAGTTGGCTTGGAACTTTAGTTCCAGGTGCACGTGTGTGTGTGTATGTCTGTGTGAGTCTTTACCAGTGTGCCCATTAGGATTCTAAGAGGAAACAGAGGCACATTTAAACTAGGATCAGTTGAGCAGGGTTGATGGAGAGAGCAGTCACACAGGTGGGAAATAGGGGACCTGTGGGTGCAGGACCCAGGGGCCAGTAGCCACACAGCTCCTACTACCTCCAGGGCAGAAGGATCATAGGGAAGGAGTCTTGCAGAAAAGGCCACTTGGAGAGAAGCAGTGCCTTTGGTTGAGGGACAGCCACTACCTCAAATGAGCAGGAAGGAAGCGAGGGGAGAATACGCCGAACCTCATTCTCCTCCTCCCTTTTTATTTCTGCTTCAGCTTGTCTTTCGTGGAGCCTCCCAGAAGCCAGAGGGCAAAAGGGCCATGGGTGCAGCACCTGACAGCTCCTGGGCAGAGGGCAGAGTGCCCAAGGGACAGAGGGACGAGTTCTCATACAGGGAGATGCATAATTTGTTTCTTACCACGGATTGCAGTAAAAAATGCTTAAACACTGTTGTCAACTAATAGACCTTGGTGGCATTTGGAGCTAGCATAGGCTTAGAGTCGGCCAGAATGAGCCTTGAATCCCGGCTCTGCCACTCGTAAGCTGAATGGCCTTGGACAGACTACTTAATCCACCTGAGCCTTCGCTTCCACACCTGTAAGGACAGAGATGACACGCCGGCTGTGTGGGTTTATCCCGGCAATAGCGGGTAACCATCGAGACATGGCTGGCAAGTGGGGGTGCGCAGTAGGGACAGCGTTTATCCTGCATTCTAAGTGTCACGACAGAAAGTATTCGGCGAGAACAGGCAGCCCCTTCGGCACCCGGCTGGGGAGGAGCTTGGTGATGTTTCTTGAAATGTAACTGCGAAGGTGGACAGCTCTTCCTCCTTCTCCATCCTATCCACCCAGTCTTCGGTTACTTTGTTTCTTCTGCAGGCAATTACTGATGGAATGATTTATAAATTATAAGGTGTTTATTGCTCCTGGAGAAAGCACAGGGTGGTTGTCAATAGAATTTATTGAGAAATTAAGCAATAAGAAGGATTAAAGCCCACGGAAGGAACCAGAGCGGGAGTAGCTTATCTAGGGAGCCTGAGGTCGGTGTGTGTTTCCAGGTAATTACACGGTGAAGCCAGGGGCCTACTCCAGCTGAGAGGGAAGGCAGCCAAGGCCCGTCTTCTGTGCCTGCAGCCATAGCTCAGGCTGCACGCATGTCCTTGGGACCCCAGCCCTTAGTTTCCTAGCCAGAATCCCAGATCGAGTTTGTGGCAAAAAGCAGCATTATTTCTCTCTTTAACAAACACAGAGGTTCCGTTTCTCCTAATAAATCAAGCCAGACTGCCCGCTTCTGGACCACATCCTACCGGAGCCTCAGTTTCCCCATCTGGAAAATGGAGATGGTAACTCCTGCCTCCGGGGCGGCTATGGAGTGTGGTCGCCATGTGTGCGAGGAGCCTGCGCTGGGTCAGTGAGTGGTGACTTCGGTCTGACCGGCCCTGGGTGTGTCTTCCTCAGATGACAGCTCTGGCTGTGCTCGTGTGCAGATGGGGTTCTCCCTCTGTAAGCAGGTCGGCCCAGTCTGTAGGATTCTCCCTCTTGATTAAAAGCTGCTGATGCCACTGACAGCTGCCTGTGGCTCTGCTGGAAGACACTGGTAATTATGCCTGGTGCTCAGCCTTGGAGAGCAGTGGAAGAAGACAGCTCTGCTGGAGCCAGCAGCTCTGTGCTCATTTGCATTAAAATCAGGGGCATCATTCACATCCCAGCCCCACACACACGTGCACACACGTGTGTACACATGTACACACGTGTACACACATGCATACATGCAGACCAGGCTTGTCACTGGGGCATTGGTATCCATGAAGGGGATCAGGGGACCAAGCCAGGAGCACAGCCTTTAAAGAGATGGCAGTACAGTGGCTCAGAGGCCATCCCCACGAAATACAGTGACAATGCCAGGTGCTGGCTGATATGGGGTTCTAGAACAAAATTTCTCAGGCTGGGCTCTAATCTAAGCTTCACCGCTTTCCAGATGGGTGGTTCTGTGCCTTCACTTCTTTAATTGAAAATGAGGATAGAAATATGTTGGGATGAAGATTATCCATGAGTCAATATGTCAGGAAGCTGGATTAAAGCCTGGCACATAGCAAGCAAGTGCTTCCATACATGCTGGCTGTCACCCCTGCTTTTCTTCGTCCTCATCGTCTTCATGATCATCTGCATTCATCGTCATCATCCTTGTCATCTCCCTGAAAAAGTTGTATAGTGAGAAGAGTTACAGACTTTTTATGTTGCACCAAAACAAGCAGAATAAAGTCCTGAGAAAATTTGCGTGGAGAGAAAGGTCAGTCAAGGTAAATGTGCGGAATGCCTCATGAGGTCCTGTGGAGCTTCTGAAAGTGGCCATTATTTTATTAATAGCTCTGAGCTTCACAAAATTATGATCAGTTGCAAAATTCACTGACAAATGCAAGTCAGTTGCAAAGCGGATGAACCTCACAAACAGAAGGTTGAATGAAAGGAAGCAGAAACAAAGAAGTGCATGCTGTGCGATTCCATTTACATAAGGGACAAAAACAGGCAACTAATCCATGCTGTTAGGAGTCAAGATAATTGTCACCCTCCTTGTAGGGGAAAGACTGAGAACATAGCAGGGGAGGCTGCTGAGGTCTTAGTAATGTTCTCTTTCTCCGTCTGGGCATAGATGACAAGGGTATATTCAGTTTTTCAGAATTCATCAAGCTGTACATTTACGATGTGTGTATGTGTATGCATATATATGTAAGTATAATATATATGGATTTCACGGAAAATTTAAAATGAAAGCAGTTGCTTGGTAGAACCATAGCTTTTCAGCACGCTGAGGTGTATAAGTCACATTTATTGTTCATGACAGAATTAAATAACTAATCCTTGTCAATTGCGTACTCTGCTAACCACTACGAGTAGTTTCCTCACAGCTACCCTGGGAGGTGCTGTGGGTCCCTACTTTTACAGAAGATGCCACTGAGGCTTAATGCGGTTAAGTAGCTTCCACTGACCCCCAAACCCTTCTTGATTTGTGTCTGCCTCCACCCAGCAACCCCCGACCCCCAGCCCAGGATCTGGCACACAACTGATGCTCAATAAATGCTTCAGGGAGGGAGGGAGAAGAGCATGTCATTGCATTGTCACCAGTTACTCCATCTCGACATTCTGAAGTCATTTTTGCCTGCTCTCATTCCTGTCGCACTTAAAGGCAGCGCCAAACTGCACTTGCTTGCTTGCTGTTGCTAGGTCCAATGGCTCTGTCACTCGGGCCCCTGCCTCTGAGTGGCATGAAGCTTGGGCACGATTGAGGACTGAAGAGACAGGCTGCTGCTCCCCACAGGAGAGTGGGGTCGGGGGAATGGATTCCTATGCCTGCCTCTCCCCCACCTCCCAAACCCCAAATTCTTAACCCAGCATCTGGAGGTGAGTGAGAAAACAGTTCCCAAATGGGCGTGTTTCCTCCCCTTACGTCCCCCAGGAACTTGGTTGTGTCTCTGTCTTTTTCTGTGGCCCTTTGTCATCTTGTTAGATTCTTTGACTCAGCAAATAGCTCAATTCATGGCCAATTCACCACTGAGTCTGTATTTATACTCTCCCTGCCCAAAAGCCCGTCTCTTCTGGGAAGACCTTAGTTGACACCATAAAAGCTTCCAGGTGGAGTCCTGGGAGAGTCACCCTCTTTCGCCCCAGCGGCCCTTCTCCCTGGGGAATCGTCAGAGACGTGGCTTTCTGTCCTGCTTGTGTTGCGCTGTGTCAACACTCAGTCAATAATGAATTATAATAATAATAACTTGAGGATATTTATGCCCTGGTCCCAAACATAAAGGGGAAACTCGCTGTAAATTACCACTGGGAGCAGCGAGTGAATAATGCGGCACCTTCCCCGGGAGACCTCCAAACCCACTCATTTAAATTAATAAATCCCGCTTTCCTCTGTGCCTGAACAACAGGCTTATTTATGTGTCTTAGAATTGGCCAAAACATCCGAGCGAGGGAACTGAGAAATTAGAATTCCTTCTTTACATAGATTTTGAGGCACCGTCGAAGCCCGCTAACTCCTATCTTCAGTGAACTTAGGAAAGGGAAAAAAACAATTGAACTCAACCTGACAAATATATTGCTTCTAAATCTACGTGCAGCCAAATAACAGAATGGCTGAATTTTTCACTTTTCATTGGCTTCTTCTGCCTTTTCTGGGTAGAGGCCTAAAACCTTCATACAGGCTGGTCTTTCTTGAAAAAGTCCTCATGGAGCTCAAGACTGGAAAATGCGCGTTTGCTCTGACAGGTCCCTCCACAGAGACCTCTTACACTCAGGGCTAAAAGTTTCAATATGTAACAAGATGTAGGCATGGCACTGGCCAAGAGGAGTGAATTTGGCCTGCAGGGCCCAACTGTGCTGGTTTCTGGATCTTAGGGCGGCCAAGGTAGGGAAGCTCTTGTAAGAGAGGCAGAGCAAGGCACTTGGTGGGCTCAGGGCAGCAACTTTTTACCAATGGGGATGAAAATACTTCAATATTTCAGTAGTCTAGATGGCTGAATATCAGGCCTTTTTCTACCAGTGCTCTGAATAGCTAGGGGTGGAGAAAAGGTTTTTTTTTTTTCTTCCCCAGAGATAGGGTCTCACTATGTTACCCAGGCTGGGCTTGAACACCAAACTCCTGGGCTCAGGTGATTCTCCCGCTTGAGCCTCCTGAGCAGCTGGGCCTACAGGTGCATGCCGCCATGCTTATGAGAGAGAGTTTTAATCTGTTTTTTTTGTGGGGCATTTCTGTTCTCATCCCTGGAAGGAATTTCTCTTCCAGCCTTTGATATTCTCTTCAGACTATCCCTACTCTGCCGTGCCCACCCCAGCTCACATGGTTACGGTGCAATGTAATTTCAGTGCTAACTACCTGGAGTTTGTGCAGACACCACAGGTTAAGGCGTAGTTCTCCATGAGACTGCCCTCATCTTAGACACCTGTCACAAGCTCTGAGGCCTCCAGGCCACCCGCACTCTGACCAACTGGCCACAAAGTCAGGAGTTTCCACAACCCTCTCAGGTTCAATAAATAAGTCACTAGAATGACTCACAGAACTTAGGAAAGTGCTATACTTACAATGAGATTTATTATGAAAACACACAGCTCAGTCAGAACCAGCCAAAAGAAGATGTGCACAGGGCAAGGCCTGGGATGGTTCCAAATGGGAAAGCTCTGTGTCCTCATGTCACCCTCCTGGCACCCTGTGTCACTCACCAGCCAGGATGTTCACCTGAGCCTCAGTGTCCAGAGTTTTTTGTGGGGGTTCATTATGTAGGCATGATTGATTGAAACCAAGGCCACATGACTGACCTCAATCTCCTCCCCTATGCCCTCCCAGGAGGTTGAGTGGATACAATAAGCCCTCCAGAGGATTCTGGTGCACATCAGGAAGAAACACCTCCTTAGCACACAGGAGGTGCTCGATAAATTTTAAGAGGAGGGATGACTCCTGTGGGGCAAATCTTCTTCCTCCAAACTATGCAAACAGGTTCTTAATGGGCTCTATCTCAAGTAGAATCTGTCTCTGCACTGAAGATTTGTCACTTTTAGCCAAAGAGGAATTTCTCTTCCAGCCTTTGATATCCCTGGGTTCATCATCAGCACACCTGAAGTGCACTGGAAGGTGCCTAGGTGCACACTCATCTCAGTGTGTAGAAGGTGTCTGTAGAAATAGAACTGCCCTGATACGTTCTCATGACACCTTTTCTCTTCTGTCCCTGGGGACACACAATCGGCAACGTTGTGGTGCATTATTTCAAAGGGTCAGAAGTGGGTGGAGTAGGAGAGTGATATCTGATCTGCAAAGCACTCTTGAGTGGCAGCAGGAAAGGTTAAGGCTAGGCCTCAGGAAGAATATTCTGAAAGCCAGGGGAGCACGTTCCAGGAAAGCAATAGGAGGGACCTAAGGAAATTATGAAATCCTCTCTCGTAGATGCCTGAGTTGGGATAGCCTTGGGCACCACGGACCTTTTGGACTGAATAATTCATTGTGGGGGGCTGTCTGTGTACCGAAGGATGGTTAGCAGCTCTCTGGCCTCTATCATCTAAATGTCAATAGCATCTTCCTCCCCACTTGTGACAATGAAAAATGTCTCCAGATATTGACAAATGTCCCCAGAGGGAGGCTGTCCGGTGTTGAGAACCTCTGCTCTATCTGTACCGTGAGGCCGGGAGGATCTACAAGGTCCTTCTCAGCACCAGTGTTCCAGGACTCTACCAAGTGGAGCAAGTACCACCCCACAGCACATGGGGAGGCAGAGGACTTATGGCAGGGCCTGACCCCAAGGGACATAGTTTGGGGCCTCCACATCACACATGCTGTGGACCACCACAAAGCCAGCCTGACTGGCTCTCTTTAAAATGCTCTCTTTAAAATGTGATTCTGGCGGGCTTGTTAGCAAACTGGAAAAATGACCCGTGGTTGATAAGATCATTCATTCATTTATTCTCTTGTCTTCCAGACCAGCTGGCAGGGTCTTCTAAGACCACCTAGTCTGGGGATTTCAGATTCTCACTTGGCTGGTGCAGATGGGGGCAGAAGGCTCACATTAGAATCCCCCTCCCATTTGAAAACCAATACCCCAGGCCAAGCCTCCATAGGAAACCAAGGACCCGACATCATAGCTAATAAATGGAAATGTGACTACCAGATTTCCAGTCTGAACTATTTTTGAGGCATTATCTCCAGAAGATGATGCCTTTTAGGGTGAGGTGAGTGAAGCAGAGCTGTGCAAGTGCAAGTTTAGATCCTGCCTTTATTTAAAATTGTGATGTCTCGTTCAGCACGGATATTTTTTTGCATTAAATTTTTTTACAAATGTTACCCTAAATTATTATTTGGTCATTGAGTTTTCTGGTGCCTTTTAAATGTTGCACCCTAGCCCGTGTCTCATTCATCTCACCCTAGTCTTGACCCTGATCACCAAGGTTTTATGACACGGAACAGCAGATCCAGGAGTGAGGAGCATGGCAAAGGGAGCAACCAAGGCTTAACCAGGAGGCCCAGACACCTGGTGTTGCAGAGACCTCCCCACAGGGACTACTCAGTGTGGAAGCACTGAAGATAAACTAGACAGAGCCTCCCAGCTCTAATCCTCAATGAATGAGTGGTTCCAGGGTACCATACATCATTCATTCATTTATTCCCAAATTGCTCTCCAAAGGCTTGCTCTGGGCAGGCACTGGCGAGGCCAATGAGACGTGCTCACTGCCCAGGCAGGGAAGACAGCTCATAAACAAACGAAGCCCAGTGCCAGTGACAAGGACCGCACAGAGCCCACGGGAGCTCACGGGAACAGTGAGTCATTTGATCTCCTCTGCGGGGACAGAACCCAAATGCAAGATTCATTCTCAGCCCAAGAGATCTTATCAACCACGGGTCATTTTTCCAGTTTGCTAACAAGCCCGCCAGAATCACAGTGGTGCTGTATGAGCTAGGGAATTCTCAGCTTCATTTCCTCGAGTCACTTAGGTAACAACTGGGGGACTTTCTACCCCACATCACAGAGCTGTGCTTGATCACGCAGAAACAATTAATGAAATGATTCCCACATAATTAGAAGGCTTCATTGATGAAAAGCCAGAGTGTGGTTTTTTACTGCCCACTCTTTTCTGCTTTGAGATTCTGGGGGATAGGGAGTTTCAGGCACGGAATAGGGAAAATAATACACTTGTGAACTAGGGTCTAACTCCCCATTTTACAGATGAAGAAACTGAGGCCCAGAGAAGGCAAGTGACTTGCTCAGGATGCCAGCCTTAAAAGAGAACTTATAAATAATAATAGCGCAGGCCCACTGGCGGGGGAGAAATGTGAGGGAGGGCAAGTCTGCCTCCACGTCCATAGTTATGCAGGGACATGCACCACTTTCTTCATTAAGAAATCAATTAGGCAGCAGCTAATCCCTACAGCAGCCATAAATGGCACTAATAACCAAGCATTTGGTTTGTCACAGGAGTTAGGGGCCCTTGCGGCTGGTGCCAGGTGTTCCACACTCTGGGGCGGGGGTGGGGGCTGGGGTAGCTAAGCTCATAAGAGGTTGGACTGAGAGGGATGCAAGGCACATCCAGGGCTGCAGCAGAGAAGGGGGAGTCCCATCCCCTCCAAGTTCCCTGCAGCCGAGGCATCTGCTCTCGCACACCTTGCTCTCTTCCGCAAAGAGGGAGGGCAGGGAAGCATCCTGGGTTCCGTGCTATGGTTGGGGAAGTTGGCATTCGGAAACGGTTGGCCCTTTGCCCGGGGCCATTTGCTGAGTAAATTATTAGCAGAGCCTTCCCTAGAGCCCAGACCGCTGAGTATTCTGGGGTTCAGGCCCATCAGAGCTCTGCTCCTGCAAAGCAGTCCGGGGCAGCGTCTTACCACCGTGGGGCAGCGTGTGGCCCTCTCCGCCACAGGTCTGGCCAATGTCTACCCAACTCCACCAGGGCAGGGGAAAGCCAGCCCCTCTGGACACAGCACGAGCTCTCCTTGAACCCCTCTGTTAGAAAGGTCTGTCTCACAGCTTCCTTGGTTTGTTTCTCTGTATAGACACGGCCCACCTCCCCTCCGAGGCTCCCCGCACTGAGGACATGTCTCTACCTCTCATTAACCTCCGTGCCTAACACAGTACCTGCTGAGTACGTGTTTAGGAGACATTGGTTGCCTTCCCCTGCCCTGAACCTAGGAATCTCTGATTATCCACATTGCAGCGGATCCGTTTTTGGAGAGATGAAATAGAAACAGGGGATTGCAAATACAAAATGCATGGCAGGGGGCAGGGGGGTGAGGTAACACAAAGGAGCGAAGCCAGTTTGGTGGGTCTCCAGGGACCTCGGGCTCCACCTGAGTGGGCAGCTCAGCTCGGCTCCAGCCCAAGGTGGTCTCAGGAAACTATGGACACAGCACTGCCAGTGCTCCCTTTATCAAAAGGAAGCAAAAAGCTGGATTTCTATATGTTGGCATTAAATTTGTCTTTTAAATAAGACACTTCGTGATCAAGTCAAACAAAACTGGGCTGTTTGCAAACTCTGACTTTAGCATTTTCTTTGGCATAAGGCTTGAAAGCCTTCAGAAAGGGGCAGGGGGGGTAAGGGTCTGCAGGAGAGGGGCTCATGGTGTCTGTCCTCCCTCCCTCTTCCTCCCACCTTCCTCCCACCTTCCTCCCACCTTCCTCCCACCTTCCTCCCACCCTCGTAGCAGCCTGTAGGAGGAGTGGAGCCAGAGCCTGAATTTGTACTTCCTGCTGGCCTTGGGTCCTACAGCACTAGCCCTGCCCCTGTTTCCTTGGAGGCTCTCACCCCATCTCACCATTCTCTCTCCTTCCCCGTGGGTAAATCAGAGGGAAACACGTCAAGCCGCATGCTCTCCACGGCTGGCGGTGCTCCTCTCAAATGTCTTCTCAGCGAATCTCTGTTTTCAATTACCTCCTAACACACCTCTAGGGAGCCCAGTCAAGCAGGAGGATTAGTAGAATAATGACTTTAAATTATTTAGTTCTTTCCCCCCGTCTTTCTTCTGTGGCAGTATTGAATCTAACCAGGTCCAGATGCATCGGATGATACATGATAGGTTATGGCTAATAACTGATCTCATTTTCAAATTAACATGCAAATTCCTCCTCCGAGCTGAGAAACGAAAGGAGCGAGTTGGGGACAGCAGGGGAGACAGCAGTGTGAGCAGGGAAAGAGCGAGCAAGGAGAGAGGGCTTCACTCTCCCTCCCTGCCATGAGTCTAATCGGAATTTTTGTACGACAGGGGAGGGGAGACTTGACGACATAGAAATCTCTGATGAACAGAGGTCCCACCTGCCCCTAAGTCTCCCCCTGCAAGGAGGCGGCAGGATCCTGAGCATTAGAGCTGGGGAGGAATCCACCCCCATTTTATAGACAAAGTAACTGAGGCTGGAATTTACACAGTGTTGGGAGCAAGACTGTGGCTGCAAACCAGAATACTGAGGGCCCCCATGTCAGCAGGAAGGCGAGGGAGGTCAGTCTTCTCTTAGGTGAGTATGGGGGAGAGGGGATTCTTCTACTCCACACTCGGAAACTTCACCCCTTCAGCTCAGGACGCAGGCCCTCTGCTGTGCGGGGTTCTCTCTAGGGCCATGCACAGCGCTTGGCTGGAGTGCTAACCACCCTACATCATTACCGGTGGGCTGTCTGGATCGGTCACAAAGCCATGGGTGTGAGGCGCACAGCTGGGCGGCTACTACCTGCCACTCACTGTGCTGAGCACTACAGATGGGCTTTTGTCCTGTATGTTAATGTCAACCTCAACTCCACATAACAAATGGGGGGAAATGGGGAAACTAAGTCCTGGCTAGTTGTAGTGACCTACCTCTAGGTGCTAATTTCATGGGAAGGTGGCTCTAGATTATTTCAGATAACTCCCTGAGTCTGCCCCGGTGCTCGCTCCATCTGCCAGGCCAGCTCTTTGCTTTCAATCCAGGACTTCATGGACATGGCTGTACCTGGCATGAATTAGCCTATTTTTAAAAAGCTCATGGGAAAACTAGTCGGCATCTGCCCAGCTCACCCTGGAAGATGCGTATTGGGAGGAAAGGGGCCCCTGGCAGCAGGTGACCCGTGGCTGGTGCAGAGGAAGTGATGGGCCTCTGGCTGGGAGCCGGGCCCAAGTGTGGAGACTTCTCCAGGCCCAGAGACTCATGCCTCTGATGCTTCACTAGGCAGGATTGTCTCAGCAGGAGCCCTGCTCCTTTAATTACTTAATCTGCACGTCGGTTTCTTTAATGCATATTTACCCTCCTGTTGGTTCCGTTCTCAGGCTGCAGTCTCTGCTGTCATTGTAGCTGCATCTCAGATTCCTGGGCTGTGGGATGGAGGATTATAAGAGGCTGGCCCTGGGGCTCTTGGAGACCTTCCTGGTCCCCTTTCTCAACCTCAGGGTCCTCTGTGGAAAGCAACATCTCAGAGGCCAGATTTCCCGAGGGAGGTCGGGGACAAGGATGCAGTGGAGATTCTCAGGCCGTGCTGTCCGATCTGATAGCCATTAGCCACGTGGAACTACTTATATTGGCCCTTAATACAATGCAAAATCTAGTTCCTCAGTTCCACAGTCGTACTAACATTCACACTGGTGTTCAATAGCTACATGTGGCTCCTGGCCGGTGTGTATTAGTATGAAGAGCACTTCCATCATCACAGAAAGTTACTGGGAAGCACCATTCTAAGACATTTTCTGAGTCGTAAGCATGTGATTCCTGGTTTGAGCCCTAAGAGCATCTTCCTGGTCCTCCAGACCCTAAATCCACCTATAACTCCCACTTCCGGGCTCTGCCTGTAGTGGGGCTTGGGACGTGGCACCTAAAACCAGAAAAGGGGACAAAGTTATTGTTTATTTATCCAAGAGTTGGGCCACTTATATTCCAGTAAGAGTAGCCCATGTATAATGGGCCATTAAAGGTAAAAGCTCTTCCATTGGTCTTTTAACCAACCCTGCGAGTGGAGGGTCGCTTTGACTCGAAGAGGTTTCAAAGTAAGGAAACCAGAGAAGACCACAAATGAGAAGTTGCTAGGCTCCCAGGGGGAGAGAGCTATCTCTGCCGATCCTTTCCTTCCAGAGTAAACGAGTTTCCTGAAGTGCAAGACCATGGCACCAAGGAAACCAGCACCAGGGAGAAGGGACAGAGGGAGGAAGGGTGTGAGGAAGCAAGGAATGAGGGGAGGTACTGACAATCACAAAAGCCTCAAACTTGTACAGCTCCTCTGAAGACCTCACAGGCTTCAACAGCCGCGTGTGGTGCTCACAACATGTGGATGAGGAGCAAGGACACTCATCACTGCCATGCCCATTTATGCAGATGAGGAAAGGAAGGCCCAGAGGGATTAAGGAACATGGCCACATGAGCCTCCTCCTGCACCAAGTAGCGGTCCTCACAGGTCTCTCTTGTTGAGAAGGACCACGAAGGAGGTCATAGCCCAGGGCTGCAGAGCGGGTAGCGGGCGGTGGCAGGCACTGAGTGCGGACTGTGCAGTGGCAGGAATTATCTGCTGACTGAGAACAGAAAGCCCTTTAGCAGCAGGTGAGGCAGCAGGAGAGGAGCCACAGAAAGCAGGCAGCAGAGTGGAGGACTGCCAACAAGAACTCAGGAGGAGCGAGCTCAGCAAGGAGATGCCGGGGGACAAAGGGAGCGTGTGCAGCCAACGGCAGGCACGCGGGTCTGAGGGAGACACCTGGCAACCTGGCACCGGACCACCTGCAGGGCCAGGGCAGACGCGATGGGGGAGAGCCAGGGTCCTGTGAGCAACCCTTCCCGTGGGTCCAGCCAGCCACGGGACAGCAAGGCCACAATGACCCAGGTGACATGCAGCTTCTGGTGAGAAACTTCCAGGCATAAATTCACCTCCTGAGTAAGTCAGTCAGTTTCACTCAAATCCTGTTTTGTTACAGGTTGTGTAACAAACTTACAGGGTTTGATTAGAGTTATCAATGATCCCCCTAATCTATTGAATGAAATAGGCAGCCAGTTATCTTGGTTACTATTTTTCAAACAGTTTTTGTAGTGATCCAAGCAAGAAATGTGTTTGACGTCACGACCCAGCACGCACCCATGAATGGAAACCACAGTTTCTCAAAAACAATACTCTCACCAAGACACACGTTCACAGTCTTTTCTTCTCTCCTCCCGTCTCCTCTCTTTCCTTCTCTTCCCTTCCATTTGATTTCTTTTGGAAAAATGCCAGTCACAACCCATTAAATTGATTTTGCTTCTCACTAATGGGCCTTGACCTGAAGTTCAAAAAACACTGATCCTGATGAATTGCGTGACACCCTCTTGCGGCCCTTCCTTCTCACTATGCCACCTGTGCGGCCTCTCTGTTTGTAAGACGCGATCTCTGGTGATGTGTGCTGCATAGAACACCAGGTGAGGGTCTACGGGGGCTTCCCTGGAGCGTTAGGGAAAAGATATCTCATCACTTCTTCTCAAGCACACTGATGCAATTGATATTTACCCAGGGGACAGTCTATTCCCTGACATGGGAATTGGCTTTTACTGCAAAATGTGTGAGCCAGGACAATGGGGGGATAGTCACTAGAGCCCCTGGATGTGTGCCAGCACTCCACCAGGCACTTTACAGCTGTTATTTCATTTGCTCTTTGCTGTGGCTCTATAAGGTCGTTATCATTAGTTCCATTTTACAGATGAAAAAACAGAGCTCAGAGAAGACAAGGCAACTAGTCTCAGGTCCCACGGAGGCAGAGTTGGGATCTAAACCTAGGCCTGTGTATGTCCAAAGCCTCTATCGTCTTGGGAACATTAAAGTTTCTGAGCAGTTGAACATGAGCGTGGTCCTAGACATCAAAAATGCCAATGTCTTGTGTTCGTTCTCTCCCTCTATCTCCCTCCCTGTCTTTCTCTCTCACACACACAATGTACATAATCACTAACTCAGACCTGCGTGTAATTCATTGCCCAATTGGTCGTGCCATGGGTATGAGGCCATACTGGGTCTCCATGTGTCCCTTCTGAGAGGAAAATGGGGGGGGGGGTGCATAGAAAATCGGCAACCCCCAAAGGGGACATGGCACCTGCCGCAGCCCCTCCTGATGCGGGAAGACCCCTATGGGGGCTCCGTGGGTCACGGGCTCCCCTCCATCTGCCTCCTCCTCCTGCCCCAGGGTGTCTTCCCGCACTGCCAGGGCTGGGAAGCCAACATCAATATTCCTCAGACTTCTTTGCAGCGATTATCCTATTATTCTGCATTTGAATTAAGTTCTCCAATTAAATATTTTTCCACAAGACTTGGCAGACGAGAGTGAGGTGAAGGCCAGCTTGCTGCTGCGTGGCCTATTTTTCCGCGGGAAAGGGAAGTTGAGGAGACGAGGCTTTTCTTTTTTCCCCTGAAGTCGCATCCCAATGCCTATTCTTCAGCTTCCTGCGTGTCGTTGGGAAGCAGCTGTGGTGGACACAGTGGCTGAAAACCACAGCCCGGACCCATTCACGGCTGAGAGCCATTGAAGACAGGCAGGCACAGGGCACGGCCAGTCTCCGGAGCTGGTTTCTCGACTCCCGCCTCCTGGCCCCTGCGTGGGTGTGGGTGTGGCCTTGAGCTCAATGGCTCCAGTGGTGGCCTCAGAGAGCAGCGTCCCTCATAACTCGGCTCTGTGGTTTCCTAAGAGGCATTCCTGGACTCAGCCTGAAGCCCACATGGTTTTAGCCCTTGCAAAAATTTTTAGGCACCAAATTTCATGTCTCAATTCCTATCCATTTAAAATACATGGAATTATTTTCCATTTCTCGCACAGAACCTGACTGATACATTTCCTTTACTCCCTGGGCATCCAACCCCCTTCTAAGCACGTCCAGGAAGGGAAACTCTTTCTCAAGCGGGGACACCGTTCTATCATCAGGGGCTAAGACTTGGTTCAGAAACCCACTCAATTAATTGCTTTGGCGGGTTGCTTTCCACAAAGTTATAAGCACCTGCTGTTCACAAATCAAAAAGGCTCTGCCTCGTGGATGTGTTAGTTGATTCTGTTAGAACCCTGTTCGGTCCCAGGGAACCTCAAGTACTTAAACACGTACACCTTCTCCTGGGCGGCTCTGAGACCCACAGGCTTTCTGTGGAGGCAGGAAAATTCCCCGTCCTGCTTTTAGCCCTGAAGGTTACACGGTGTCACCTCTCCCGTCTCAGGCCTTGGACGCCAATGACGGATCACGTCTTCTATTCCCTGAGTTCACAGGAGGAGGGGGAAGGAGGGTGGCTGGTGGGTTGCCCGAGGAAGATCTTGCTTGTCCCCAGGATGGGAGGACCAGTGAGCCGAGTGGAGGGACTCCCTGCCCAGGAATGTCCCTGCATGGGTGTGACTGGCTGGTGGGAGGAGGGCACATCCACCACAGGAGTCCTCGGCTGCAATTGTGGGCACAGCCACCAAGCACGGCTGCCAGCCTGTTTACAGATGAGCAACATGAAGCTCAAAAAGGAGAAAGGACTATGTCAGCTCACACCATGGATCAATGGGAGGACAGTGACAGCAGCCCAGAACCCCTGCCCCCCAAATTGGTGTCCTTCCTACCCCAGCATACCAACCACCCCCTTATCCAGAAGGAACGAGAGACAGGCATCTCTCCTGGAAGGTAGGGCTGGGGACATGGCCATCACTGAGGCTGGGCTGGCGTGTGAGTCAGCTGGTGAGCTGTCACTGCCTCTTTTCTAGGCAATGGCGTGCATCTACCAGGGTCCTTACAGCAAACAGATGGCACCCTGAAATCAGGTACCTTGGGGAAAGTGTAATAAACAGAGCGTATGAGGGTTTTCCAGAGAAACAACCAATAGATTATATACAGATATATATATATATATATATATATATATATATATATATGGAGATTTATTATGGGAAATGTGATCATGGATGCTGGAAGTCCCATAATCAGCTGTCTGCGAGCTGGAGACCCAGGAAAGCTGGGGGCATAATTCAGCCACAGCCCAAATGCCTGCAAATTAGCAGCTCCAATGTCTGAGAGCAGGAAAGGTGGATGTCCCAGCTCAAGAAGAGAGAGAGAATGTACCCTTCTTCTGGCTTTTGCTCTATTCAACGTGGGATGATTTCCACCCACATTGGTGAGGACAGATCTTCTTTATTCAGTGCACTGATTCAAATGCTAATTTCTTCCTAAAACACCCTCACAGACACACCAGATACAATATCTTATCAGCTATCTGGGCATTTCCAAGCCAAGTCAAGTTGACACATAAAATGAACCATCATGAGGACATTTACAAAGCGGTAGGTAGGTGTGGAAAGTGATAAGGGACTGTTCAGCACTGAGGGAAGGGGGCTCCTTTCCCACCTCAGGTCTGGAGGGCCAAGGGGAGGGGGTGGTACCTGTAGCCCAGAGAGACAGGGCCATGTGACAGGAGCTGAGACCTTCAGCTAAGGGATGTGGCCAGCCCACCGCAGCCCCCCTTCCACACACCTTACTGGGTTGTCCAGTGATTCAGTGTTCTTCCACCCACCACATTGTCAATGCAGGTGCCAACCTCATTCAAGGGAAAATAATTGCCTCTTCAACAAATGATTCTGTATAGGACAACTGGATTTCCAAATGCAAAAGAGCAAAGTTGAACTCCTACGTCATATCATATGCAAAAAATTAACTCAAAATGGCGCAATGACTGAAATATAAGGGCTAAACCCATAAAACTCTTAGAAAAAGAGTTAGGGGTAAATCTTCATGACCTTGGATTTGGCAATGGTGTCTTAGATATGACACCAAAAGAATGAGCAGCAAAAGAAAAAATAAATTGGACCTCATCAAAATTAGACACATCAGTGCATCAAAGGACATAATTTAAAAAGTGCAAAGACAACTTACAGGATGGGAGAAAAAGTTTATAAATCATATATTGGATAGGGGTTTAATATCCAGAATGTGTAATATAAAGAACTGCAACTCAACCAGAAAAAGACAAACAACCCAATTTAAAAAATAGGCAAAGGACTTAAATAAACCTTTCTCCAAAGAAGATATGTAAGTTGCCAATAAGCACATGAAAAGTTGCTCAACATCATTAGTCATTAGGGAAATGCAAGGTAAAAACACAATGAGATAATGGTTTGCACCTACTAGGATGGTAATTATAATACTGAAAATGATAAGTTTTGGCCAGAATCTGCAGAAATCGGAGAACCCTTGTGCATTGCTAGGGGAACGGAGCTGCTGTGGAAAATAGTTTGGCGGTTTCTCAAAAAGTTAGTCATAGAATTACCGTAGGACCCAGCAATTTCACCCCTGGGTATACACCTAAAAGATTTAAAAAGAGGGGCTTAAACAGATACCTATGTCAATATTCATTACCGTATTATTCAAAATAATGAGAAGGAAACAAGTGCCCATCAACAGATGAATGGATGAATATATTGTGGTACAGTCATCTCTTGGTGACCACAGGGGATTGCTTCCAGGACTCCTTACAGATACCCAAATGCTGGGATCCCAAGTCCCTTATATAAAATTCCATAGTGTTTATATTAACCTATGCATATCCTTCCTCTATTTTAAATCATCTCTAGATTACTTATAATACCTAACACAAAGCAAATGCTATGCAAATAGTTGTTATGCTATATCTTAAACTTTATTTATTGTTGTGCTGTTATTTTTTTCTTGTTTTTGTTTCTTTTAATATTTCCAGTCTGTGGTTGGTTGTATCTGCAGTGTGGAACCCATGGATATGGAGGGCCAACTGTATATACATAAAATTGAACATTATTCAGCCATAAAAAGAGTGAAGTTCTCATACATGCTACAACATGGATGAACCTTGAACGTTAAGCTAAGTAAATCAGACACAAAAGGACTAACATTGTATGATTCTGAAATAGGCAAATTCATAGAAACAAAGTAAATTAGACTAGGTTACTGGGAGCTGGGGGGAGGAGGGGATAGGATTTACTGTTTAATGAGTACAAAGTTTCTATTAATATTTAGGGTGATGGGAAAGTTTTGAAAGTAGATAGTGGTGATAGTTGTACAACATTGTGAATATAAGTAACCATGAAATGGAACACTTAAAAATGGTTAAAATGGCATACTTCATGAGATATATATTTATTATCTATTATATATTTGATATATATAAAATCCCAATTTTTTTAAAAGTTCATTAGTGAGCTGGGGACCACTGTGGAAACTGGGGTTCAATCCTGCTAGAGCCACCCTAGTGAGCCATGTAGAATATGCCTTGTCTCTTTCAAGGATAGATGGCTGGGATCTCTGTCCCCAACTTCTGTCCCCCATTAGCTGAGGGTTGCCCTTGGCATGTTAACTCTCCCACACTTCCTGGCTGTGCCTAGGTGTGCACTTTCACAGCTCCTGAGAAAGATCAGAGACAGAAAAGCAGAGATGTTCCTCTGTGCCCTAAGGTGGACCCTGTTCACCGTGGATGTGCTGAAATCGGTGGTATGAGGCACAGTAAACTTCTGCTGCAGATCTTGTTCTCCCCCGAGTCCAGGAACCTTCAATCTGCAGTGCCCCTTTGGAAGAACCAGTGGGTGGTTTCGCCAATGAGAAGTTTGTACACCTTGTACATCAAGAAGATGATTGGGGGTGTCCCTGTCTGCCAACATCTGAGGATAGATAGACTGATGGGCTGCACCATTGGGGGTGTCCACCCAGGTTGTTCTGAGCAATGTCACCAGCATGTGGTCATTAGGGTAACATCACAGGGTGATGCAATCCAGGTGCCACTTACTTCTCAGGTGCCACTACATCAGTTTGTTCCCACTTCTGCACACCTCCATCTCATTAATCCAACAAGAAAATAAAGCTCCCCAGAGAGATGTCCTCCTAGAAAGCAAAGAGATGACTATAGGCTCTCCATGTGGAAAAATAAAGACTTTCTTTCAAAATCACACCAGTGTACATACTTAGGTGATGGGGAACAAAGATAGGCCAGTTTCTAAATCTAACTCTGTTTGAAAAGCATGCAAACAGGGATATTAAGGTGACAGTAATAGACCTGATGGGATAAACCAACTCCTGGGCATGGGCTAGTGGAAAAAAACTATAGAAGTAGAGATCAGACCACCCCAGCCACCACGCTGGTCTGCTTTCTGAGCATACCCCTTCTCTGCTCTGGACCTCAGTTCTGTAAGCTAAAAAGTTCAGGAGTTGAGCGGCCTGGATTCTGTAGTCCTTTTTGACACTAATTTCAATCACAGGATCCTAACCTTCATCTACCCTGGCATGTCCATCAGAGTCACATGTGTTCTGAAGCTAAATCTCCCTTTGCTGAAGTTTCAGGAACATGAATTTTTGTCCCCATCACTCCCCTTGATTAGTATTGACTAAGTGCCTACGAGCACTCTGTGCTGGGCTCCTGGCTCTGACCCCAGCAAGCTCCTGTCATCGAGCGGAAAGGCAGGTCCACATGGGGCACAGATTAATCTTCCTTGCCTTTCCCAAACTCTTCATGAGATGCCATCAGAGCATGGTATGTGTGAGTTTGCATGTGGGTGGAAATTGGTGGTAGAAAGGACTGACTAGTCGCTAGGTGATAAAATATTTGTTAGAGGTAGCATGGAATAGCAGAAAGAAAATCCCCCAAAAAACAGGATTTGTAAGTAAGTAAAAGCAAGTTCAAATCCTGGCTCTGCTGCTCACTAGCTTTATATTATTTTGGATCATATTATTCAAAACCTCATTTTCCTCATTGGTACAGTGAGGGTAACTCTAGTATATAGGGATGTTTTTAGGATTAGTAATTATATATTTAAGTGTCTGATGAATAGCAGATGTTTAATAACTGTGAACTATTATTACTTGGGGTTTGGGACTATGAAAGTCAAGAATCTTTCAGTTGCAAACACGAGAAACTGACTAGCTAAGTTAAATGATAAAAGAACTTTGAGAGATACTAGGATAGCTCACAAAAATCAAAGTAATACCAAATAACCAGGATGGGCAGATAACAGGGCTACCACAGGGATCTAAGCAGCAGGAGGCATTGATTTTTTTCTTAAGAAAACCACTCCTAGAAAAAGTCAGCTCCAGAAATTCCTGGAGCACAAACCACAGGGTACCCTGGCGGCCTGCCCCCTCCCAGGTACCAGAGCCTTTACTACAGGTCAAGGAGACCTTGACAGCTGCTATAGTTTGGATGTTTGTCCCCTAAGTCTCAGCGTAACATTTGATCCCCAATGTTGGAGGTGAGGCCTGGTGGGAGGTCCCTCATGAGTGGCTTGGTGCCATTTGTGTGGGAATGAGTAAGCTCTTGCTCTATTAGCTCCCCGAGAGAGCTGGTTATTAAATAGAGGCTGGCACCTCCTCCCCACCTTGCTTTCTCTCTCACTATGCGATCTGCACATGCCAGCTCCATTTTGCCTTCCATCCTGAGTGGAAGCAGCTTCAGACCTTCACCAGATGTAGATTATGGAGCTGTGCTGCTTGTACAGCCTGCAGAACCTGAGCCAAATAAGCCCCCTTTCTTTATAAATTACCCAACCTCGGA
>VSMD01118564.1:0-39709 GCA_008750895.1 Mirza zaza | reverse complement strand
CCAAGAATGGATTAATAAAATGTGGTATATGTATACCATGGAGTACTATTCAGCTCTAAGAAACAATGGTGATATAGCACATCTAATATTTTCCTGGTTAGAGCTGGAACCCATACTACTAAGTGAAGTATCCCAAGAATGGAAAAACAAGAACCACATATACTCACCAGCAAACTGGTATTAAATGAGCAGCACCTAAGTGGACACATAGGTACTACAATAATAGTGTATTGGACAGGGGGACGGGGGGGGGATGGGTAGATACATATATAATGATTGAGAAGTGCATCGTCTGGGGGATGGTTATGCTGGAGACTCAGACTTGTGGGGGGAGGGGGGGAAAGGGCAGTTATTGAAACCTTAAAATCTGTATGCCCATCATATGCCAAAATAAAAAATAAATAAATAAAAATAAATAAAAAATAAATAAAAAAGAGAGAAAAAAAAATAAAAAAAATAAAAAATGGTGTTTGGAAACTGCATGTCCTTATGGGGGAAAAAATTCACCAGTATGGCAGTCTCAGTCCTCACATGAAATTAATTTGATATAGATCATAGAGTAAAATGTTAAACCCACAAGCATAAATTTCCTAGAGGAAAATATTTTAGAATGCTTTGTAAACTTAGGGCAGGCCAAGTTACCTTAGAGAGGAAAAGACACACACACACACACACACACACATCAAAAAACATAAAAAAGTTTTACTGTTTGTTCTAGCCACCAGTTGATGATAAGCCCTTGACACTCTCTCCCTTTCTTAGAGTATTTATAAAGAGGGCTTACGATTGAGAATACTTACTCTGTCCTTTAGAAATGTATATGTATCTCTTACAACTGTCTCTCTGTCTCTCTCTCTCTCTCTCTCTCTCTCTCTCTCTCTCTCTCTCTCTCTCTCTTTTTTGGTACCTGAAAGCCACTCCTTTGAAATGTATTCATCAGGAAGGATGAGACCTCTGTCTCCCAGTCTTTGTGGGAAGACAGAATCCTAAATTCAGTAATTGCTAGCTAGTAGACGTGGCTGTTCTAATCACATTTTTAGGACTAACCCTTTGTAATATTTTACTTCCCTGACTCCACTTGAATCCTCATCCACCTCCTCCCCCATCCTTCATTCTCCTTTTAAAATGCCCAATCAACCATGTACAAATGAGAATGAAGCTCAGCTCTTTCCCCTACTGTCATAGTTACTGAATAAAATCTGTTTCTACCCTATTAACTAATGTCCAGTTTCATCTTTAACACAAGTCAAAGACTGGAAAAATATTTTGAATGAATATATCTGACAAAATGGTTTATATCCTGGTATATGAAAAACTTGCAAAACAACAATAAACAGATTCTTGAAAAACAATAATAAATATATGTGTATGTGGTATTTGTATATATATGCATATATACACATATATACATATATACAAATATGGCCAACAAGCACTTGATGAGTTGTTCAATATCATTAGTCATCAGGGAAATGCAAAATAAAATCCTAATAAGATAAAATGACACATTCAGTATGTTGGCTATAATAAAAAAAAAGTGTGCGCCAAATTTTGACAAGGAAGCACATTGCCAGTGGGAGTGTAAAATGGTAAAATCACTTTAGAAAACAGTTTGGCAGTTTCTTATAAAGTTAAACATACTCTAAGTTTACCCAGTGACCTACTGTCTTAGTCCATTCTGTGTTGCTGTAAAGAAATACCTGAGGCTGAGTAATTTTTAAATTAAAAAAAATATTTGTCTCACAATTCTGATGTCTGAAATGTTCAAGATTGGGCAACATTGTATCTGTTAAGGGCCTTGGGCTGCTTCCAGTCATGGCAGAAGATGAAGGGAAGCCAGCACGTTCAGGAATCACATAGCCAGAGAGGAAGCAAGGGAGATGGGAGAGGTGTCAGGCTCTTTTTAACAGCTCTGGAGGGAACTAACAGAGCAAGAACTCACTACCATGAGAATGGCAATAAGTCATTAATGCAGGATCTGCCTCCATGACCCAAATATCTACCACTAGGCCCCACCTCATACACTGAGGATCAAATTTCAACATGAGGTTTGGAGGGGACAAACATCCAAACCATAGCATCTACCAACTACATTTCTAGGTATTTATGGAAAAGACATGAAAGCAGCTATCTACAAACTGACTTTTAGAAGACTATTGAATCATAGCATTCTTGTCTGAGATAGCCCCAGACAGTAAGCCACCTAAATGCCCATCAACAGAAACATCTGTAATCAGATTGAGGTGTGTCTATACAATGGAATGCTCCTCAGCTATAAAAAGGAATGAAAAAGAAATGAATGCAACAACATGGATGTATCTCAAAAACACCGCCTCGAGTAAAAGAAGCCAGACACAGGTCATATACTTATGATTCAATTTATATAAAATACAAGAAGACTCAAAGGTAACCTTTGGTGAGTTAAACCAGTGAGTGGTTGCCTCTGAAAAGATGATATAGAGATTGGCTTAGCAGGAGAAAACTTCCTGGGGTGGTAGGGGGATGGAATTGTTCTATATTTTCATTGTGTTGGTAGATACAGGCATTCAAAAATTATCAAAAGTCATTGAACTGAACACATAATACTTATGTATTTTATTGGTTGAGGCAATTAGAAAATGAAATGAGTGATTAGATGCAATGCCTCTTTCCTACATATTAGAATTTTTATAATTTTCCTGAGTTGAAATATAGAATATAGTAAAAACAAAGCCTTAAAAACCTGATTTATTTTAGAAAATATCAACATTGCTCAAAAAGTTCTATATATTACCTAAAAACTCATTCAGTGTATTGTCTATTTTCTTGATCAACAAAGGATTATATAATTTCAAAGATGGTAACCTTGGACAAGTCCTAAAGAGTCTCAGTTGTTGAAATGTGAGAATAAAATATACTCAATGAATGCTAAATCAACGTATCAGTCAAATGACCTAATAGTAATAGCTAATATATACTGAGTGCTTATAATGAGCTGGATGCTATGCAAAGTGATTTACATGTGTCAACTAATTCAAATTTTTGATGTAGCTACTGTCTTTCTGCCTACTCATGAAGAACCTGCAACATGGAGAGGTTAGGTAAATTGCCCAAGACCATAAAACCAGTACCGTGTAAAGGCAAGATTTAATTCCAGTGAGTCTAGTACCACATCTGTGATTTGCCACTGCATGGCACTTAAATCTAATGTATCAAACACCAAATGATATAAATATAAATCAGTGTTATTTATTACATGTTCAGCAAAATTTTATTTTCATGTTAATTCATTTTAAGACAAGTAGTGAGTAGCAGCTACACCATGTCAGGCAAGGTAGTGGGATTTGGGGCAATCAAAGATGATACCTCCTTCAGGAAATCAAAGTGACTGAATTAAGAAGGTGTTTGCAGTATTTTCAGAGCACTGTGGGAGCATACACAATCGAAGTTGTAAGTGTTTGTCTCTGGCAAGAAGTTAATATTTTCTCTGGGTCACAATGGGCCATAGTGGGTGAGTTCACTGGGCTGGAAGAGATGAAAAGTGGTTCCCTAAGTAGAGAGGACATATGTGCAGAGGCAAAGATACAGGAAAAAGGGTTTGAGGGAGGACCTATATTTATCTTAAAGAGGACATGAGATAACATAGTAAGATAAGAGGCTATAAAAATAAGTGGAGACTAGATCAAGGAGAGCTTTGACTATTTAAAATATTTGGATATTTTATTTTGTAGCCCAAGGTTGGAGACATGGGTACCTATAGCAACACTTTATTAGATGCTTGAATATCTCCCCTCAACACCATCAATTTAGATTGCCCTAGAACAAAATATTTATTCTTCCATGCCTTAGGGAACTCACTCATTATGAGCCAGAACAAATGTCATCTCTTCTGTGGGACTATCAGCCTTTCAATAAAAGAACTTGAAAAACAGTGATGTATGTAATGGAGATTTATTGAAGAGTTTTAAACAGATTAGAGGCCTTCTATCAGCACATTTTTTGGTTTAGAAAAAGAGACTTCAGCCAAGAAGGACTAAGTGATATAATGATGGTAGTAGAAATGAAGGAAAGAAGAGAGAGGTCATAAACATTACTGAATCCTGTGACATGATTAGATGAGAGGGCTAAAGAGAGGCAGGAAAAAAGTTTCTTGGTTGGGTGACCACATAAATGTGGTGGCATTACCAGAGAATATTATGCTAAGTACAATGCAAGGTTTAATAGAGATGAAAATCATGGGTTTGCAGAAATAATTCATACAAGTGGATGTCAATTAGAAGACAGGAATGCGAAAAGGTATCCAAAGTTGATACTTAGAATTTACTACTAAAAGCTCAAAAATACCCTATTGACATAATCCAGAGAGAAAGCCAGATACTTTGGCAGGAAAAAAAAAAAAAAAGCAGCAGTACTGGGAGAGTGTGACAAAGAATTCTAAAGCATGGTGGCTGGCATTAAATAGTTATGTTTAAGAGTGGATTAATTCATTTGTCCGGAGATATATTTGATGTGTTTCTAGCTCTAAAGGAAATAAAAGAAACCTTACAATCTATTGGCAGAATTCAGGAATGAAAGAGCAAGAGGAGGATGAGTAGCAGTAGCAGGAGGGGGAGGAAAGAAGGAAATGATTTGGGTTAGATTACAGTTTCCTACCCAGATGGTAACACCAACTGCTCCTGTGCTACTAACAGACAAATTAATCAGTGTTTTCTTTCTTTTTTCCCCTGCTTTACATCTGGTCTTAGCTTCAGAATCCTCAATTCAGCACAGCTACTATCAATTCTAATTGACAGGGTGATAAAGCTATTTTCCAGCTCTAGTATGGAAGATACATGGTAGACATCCAGATGGGAAAGTCAGTCAGCATTTGGATACATGAGTCTAATTTTCAGGAGAGTAAACAAAGGTAGAAATACGTATGTGTCAGTATTCTGTGCAGAAATGGTAGTCAGGCTATGGGTGAGAATGAGATAACCCAGGGAGAGTCACTTAGATGGCTAAGGACACTCTTCATTGTTTTGAGAAAAGGGGGATGCTTTCTATTTCTATTTTCCCAAATATGGACTGTAATCACCTTAATTTAAATAGCTAGGTAGTGATTCTCAAAACCTATTCTTTATACTAGCATAATCAGCACCCCCTGGGAATGCATTAAATATGCAAATTTTTAGGCTCTACCCCAGACATGCTAAATTAAAAGCTCTGAGAATTTAACAGCATTCTGTGGTTTAACAAGCTCTCCCAGTGATTCTGATGCATAGTAAAGCCTGAAAGTAGACGTCTTCAGCTTATGTAAATAAGCTTGGCTATCATATATCTCCCATGACCAACCTATGTTCTACCTTGTCTCATTATAGTTAATTCTTAAATGTTTGTGTATATATATATACACACACACATACATAAATATATCACTCATATGTACTGGTTAATAATTTTCTTAATTTCCAAACCTCTTAACCTCTTATCTACCCCAGATATAACAAAGAGCTTTTTATTCCACAGGGTGACTCTGATTAACTGATAATGGTTGATTAAAGATTCATACTAGAAAAGATTCTGGATGAACACACAGGGGCTGTGTGAAAGAATGATATAATTAATTAGTTAGGTCCACCTTAGGTACTGGTTGGGCTAATGTCAGGTACTCCTTCTTTATACCTTTAGAGTGTTACACTGGGTCTGCCAATTTCCTGCAGGGAGACAAGCCCAGGATTCTCAATGCACTTCATATGAATAAATATATATCCGCTCAATCCTTCGCTTTAACTGTGACTTCTTCCTCCAATCCCTAATCATACATTAGTTTATGCACAGGGGATACCATGCCTGTAATATTTATAGAAATATACATGAAAAATAAAGAGGGAAGGGAGGGAGTTTATAAACCACCAGACTATTTTTTCTTAGTTATTAAATGTAGAAGAAAGTTCTACATAAATGCATTTCACTCTTGTGTTCAACCCGAAATCATCTTAGAGTTTATTCATCATTATGGGTGAAACTTGGTTAGTTTATGGCTTTATGTCAGTAAATTATCTTAAGGACAAATTTTACATAATGTCAATTCTAAGAAGCATTGCAGATGTGGAAAAATATCAAAAGCATTTTTAGATAATTTATGATATCCAGTCATTTAAAAAATATTTAATGAGTACTAAGTACTAGGTATTATGTTAGGATTTAGAAATCATAAATTGATCATACATAGTTCCTGCTCCTAACCAAAATCTCTAGAAGAAACAAAAAGTGTGATGATACGATACTGTGCCAAGGCCTGTGAGAGTAGTAAGCCCAGGTAACCAATGGGGGAGGCACCTAGTCTATTATATGTGAAGGTAGGATAGGAACAACAGGAACAGAAGCCTTTCAAAAAGAGTAGATTAAGAGTTGAGTTCTGAAGGACAAATATGAGTTATATAGAAAAAGGGGCAAGGAGGGAAAGAGCAGACAAGTAGAGAAACTAGCATGTGTAAAAAGCTAGAGGTGAGAAATAACATTATGTGTTTATTAATTACATGAAGTTATATGTGGCTAGAGACAAAGGTGTGGTAGGAGTGGAGAGGAAAGAGTAAGATGAAATTTAGGCTTCAAAGATGAGTAGAGGCAAGAACCAACTGAGGTCAGAAGAAAAGTTTATTTGAGGAGTAAACAACTCTGAGTTGATTTTGGTTTTTGCTTTGCCATCATTTCTCTGTGCTACTGTTTGAAGCAATCCTGGGGACACTTTGCTTCATTTGGAAACTAGTCTCAGAAATATAGATTGAAAGAAATTACATTGTCCTGGGCAATTTTGAGAAATGATAGCTGCTGGCACATCTACATGGCTGTTTCTTTCTGGGAAGTCTTGCTGTTAAATACGGCTGTTGTTGACTTTCTCCTGGTATATGTGGAAGATTCATCTGCCTTCCTCAATTCTGATAAGTGTTACTTAATGGTTTTTAGTGGAAATAGAGGGACCATTTCAGAGCCCTACATTCTCAGGTTTAGAAGAGCAATCAATGTGCAAATATTATTGGGTTCAAATATCTCCTCTATAGAGCCCCTCTGAATCAGTCGGGGGTTGCATTAAGTTGCTACTAACAGAAAGGTGAAAAACAGTGGATTGAACCAATTGGATGTTATTTTTCTTTTATCAAAGTCTGCAAGTAGGAAGTATGGGGCTGATGCATGGGATCTGTGAAGCCACCAGTGTTCCAGGCTTCTTTATTTCTGCTCTGATTCCCATAGTATGTGTTTTCATCCTCAAGGTTATGATCAACAATCTCATGATATGATTATCACTACGACTCAAGGTATCTTGTTTCCCTTCCAGATAAAAAGAAGCAGGACAGCGAGTGGGGAAGGGCCAAAACCTGTGTACCAGCTGACTCAGTTCACTTTTCACATTTTTGTTCAGAAACCCTACCCAATGGCTTTACTTACATTTCATTGGCCCAAAATGCCACATGACAGCCTATTTGCAAAGGAGAATAGGAGATAGATTTTTCAGTTGATCATATTACTATCCAAAATAACATTTTGGCACAGTAAGGAATAAGGAAAGAATAGATATTGTAGTATAGTTGGTAAAGAGAGAGAAATAGAGACAGACAGAGAGAGAGAGAGAGAGAGAGAGAGAGAGAGAGAGAGAGAGAGAGAGAGAGAGAGAGAGAGAACATATACTGGATAGACAATTAAGAATCTCTACCACATCTGAGGTCTGGCCAGAAGCTAGCATCTAGATCTCTAGACTCCTCCTCTTTCTGACTGTCAAAATGCCATTGTTCTGCTTGAATCCTCCAAGTCTGCAGTTCTTTGTGTTTGGCATGTTATCAGCACAGTATTACTAAGCCATTTTCCTCTTTTTATCAACGTTCGCCTTCATTAATCTTCTATTAATCACTACTATTAACATATGTGCTCCCATGTGCACACACAAATGTGCATGTATGCATGTGTTTATGACTTCTCTGAGCACATGCACAATTTGGAGTACAAGCATGGCATTATTTCCTGAGGCAAGACTAAATGTTTTGTATTTGTGTTTTACAACCGCCATTCATGGAAGAGCTTGATTGCTTTCCAACCTCTCCTCTGCCTTTGGAAAATTATCTTTGAAGAAAACACAGTGGGTTGTCCCATTTGTCAGCAAATGAAATAAAAAGGAAAAAAAATGTAAAAGAAGCCTACGTCTTTCATAATTAGAATGTAAGCTTACATCTGTGTCCTGGAAATTAAGACTTTAAAAACAATTCCTTAAGGCCTAATTAGAGGAAAGTTGGTGGTTGTGTGTTTTGGCAAGAGTTCCTTTTCAATAAGATATTTAGAAAAGATGGAAGGATGACTTCACAGCACTGTTTTGAGCTCAGGCAAGAAACCTCAGCTGCTGGCATACTGAATATTTTATCAAGCATAAACTTCCAAATTTAACCCATTCCCTTTGATAATTCAGAAATAGATGAAAAGTGAAATAAAAGGAAATGGAGTGAAATAAAATAAAATGACACGATTTCACATTTAATGTAAAGAATCATTCATAATATATACACAAGTCATATTGTCTTTGGAGGGGGTACTGATTTTAAGGTTCTCTATAGATATCTAGCTTCTTGCATCTGAAGACGGGTACATGGGAGGTAATCACTTTCAATACTAAACAGGCAGATGAGAGATTTCTTTATTAATGAGAGAAAATGTTTGGCAAAGAAGGTAGTAATTCCAAGGGGCCTACTGCCTTTGGCCATTTCCTGTCTTGTTTATTCCCAGACCGTTTCTCCAGCACATCTCTTGCTGTGCATCCTCTTCCATCCTCCCATCCTGCTCATCTATATGAAGGGTTATGAAGCTCATTGCAAATGTAAAATTTCTTAGAGTCCTGATAACCAGCTCTATTTCCTCAAATAAATAGCTTCATATGAGTGTAATAGAATATAAACTTATTTTGCTTTGAAATTTCTTAGCACTGATTCCTGAGTTTCCAATGAAAAATAAATATGAATGTGTTTTGGATGCTATAAAGCACCACTTAAATGCAAGGATTTGTTATTGCCATACAAAAGTTGAGTTTGTGCAGTGTATAGTTAGCATACATAGACCTAAGCCAAATACATATACATGTATACATATTTACATGGATATATACACAAATTCTTACAACATCCTTTAATGTACATGTAAATATTTCTGTCAGAGTCATAGAGTTATTTTTGCTAAATTTAAATGGTACATTTATTTTCTTATTTTGATATATAATGCCAAATTGCTTACCCAGAATGATGTATAATTATTCATTTTTTACCAACAGTTTATGAAGTTTCTTATTTTAATATATTCCTGTTAATAGTGCTCATTAGCAAACTTCTATTGCTAATCTACAAGATGAGAAATGGCATTTCATTTGAATTTGCACTTTTATATTAGTGATTTTTGTTTATTTGAGTTTGAGCTATAGCAAATCCCAAGCAAGAGATTTGGAAGAGGGAAGAGAGTGAGATCAAAATATTTACTACACCGGTTATCTCTCTGTGAAGTGGTCAACACCAGTCTGGCTGTTTCCCTCAACAGACAAGCACTGTTACTCTCAAGGAGTCTAACTTTACACAATTCCTCCTCTAAGTTTGTAAGATACTGGGCTATAAGGACAATGGACACCTTCCAGTTTCTGTTTACTGCTTGTTTGCTAACCGCAAGGCATGATGAATATATTATGGAATGCAGAGGAGAAAGACAAAGAACATGGAAACCAGAGTCTCTCAGCTAGGACCCAGAACAGGTTAGAGCCTATCAGGGGCAGGATGAAGTAAGAATCACTGTGGGGGCGGATGCATGATCAGTGTGTAAACAACTTAGCTATAAAAGGTTCACTAGCACACAAAGGGGGGTCCCTGCCCGAAGAAGAGGCCACTGCACTGGTACTCTGGGGGCTCGGACCCTAGCTCGAGCTCGACAATAAAACTCCTTTTGATAATTACAGCCTCTGTGACTCTGTCTTTCTGTCCTGCGGCCCTGCAAATCTCGAATATAACAGGTTCCTTCACACTATGAGTGGTGACAGTTTTGCCACTACTAACACGAGGACGTCTGCAGTGTCCTTTGTGGCTCCTTTCTATAATTTATAATGAGTTGTATAATTAATTATATAACTTTAGAAGTGGCCCCATTTTAAATACTCACTCTCCTCTGTAAATTATCCTAATTGGAATGGGTTCTGCTTTTATGGGGACCTCAACTGATAAATATCAAAAAAGTCATTAGGGATAATAATGACTCTCACTGAAAGTTCTTGTGAGAAATAAATAAGAAAGGGCATATTAATAACCTGCCTCCCACAAGTCCTGTAACATAATATACATTCAGTAGATAGTAGTAATTATTATTTTCATCTCTATATGCCGGACACCAAGCTCAGAAGGTGGCATGAACAAGTACTCACTAAATGTTCATTAAATAAATGAATGAAATTGCAAAAAAGCCAATTTGTACCTCAGTCATTCTTATATTGATCCCCTGTCATTCTAGTTACTTTAATTGTCCTACATTCTTTCTCATTGAATTTAAAAGATATATATGTCCTCTGGCTATGCCTTTTAGACCTGACACATATTTTAAGGTCTTCTAAATCAGAAATTGTAATATTAGCTCCTATTTTTACAAGTTATGTTTCTAAAGGACTACTCCCCACATAATGTGCACAGAACATCTTTTATGGACTTTAGGAATGAGCTAGCCATGCTGGCAAGTAACTTCACTCATTTTTGATGTTGTATTAAATGTAATTTATTTAGAGCATATGAAGGTTGAAATATTTTGAAGCCCTAAATACTAGCATCATTCATACAGCAGTAAGGTACTAGATAAAATAAATATATGGATGACAAAACATTTCTCATTTCTATTCAGCTGATAATGTACTTTCTACATCATTTCATTCCAACAGAACACAATTGTACATTTCTACTCCTTGTCCTGTGCAGTCATACCATATAGCTAGGCTCCTGTAACTTTGTTCTCTCTTGTTTTCAAACAAAGTCAATATTTTTAATTTATGCCTAAATGTTCCACTAATACCCAGTAATCCTCATACCTGCCTCACCTGGGATTATTTCAAGTGACAAGCCTACTGTGGAAGGGGGACTAAAGGTTTTTTAATTATTTTACAAACCTAATGAGTAGGAAGCAAAACTCTTTACTTGACATCAGAAGTATAGGCTTTATATAATATAAATGTTTTAGGACTTCACAATTTCATTAAAGAATAAATGAAAAAATGGGAACAATAACAAATGATTTATTTTCTTTCATTGTGTCTATATTTTGATTTAATTCCTTGAAGAATTCAGATGTATCTCATTTCCAAATTAAATGTAGTTTATGCATTTGAATTCCTGCCATGAAGACTACTTTAGGTTTCCTAAATGTATAAATCCCTAGTTCTTTACTCCAGAGGCAGAAGATAATAAGATGGTAGATTGAATATATACATCTAATTTTACTTCCTCTGAAAACTCCACTAGGATCCATGGGGGCAGAGAGAACAGGAGATAATCAAACAGCAACAACATTTTGGAAGCTAGAAAACAAATGAACCAGTGATAATTGACTTAACAGAACTAACAAAACTGAATCTCAAAAGGCCTTGGGAAACTGGAGAATCACCCAGATTTACATTACAGAATCCTCAAAGATTGAGGAAATGTTAGCCCCGGGAACTAGTAGATTTGAGTATGAAAGGGAGAAGCTAAAATAAAAAGTAGTTTTTACCTTCAGATCTCTAGATTCCCTTTCCAGTCTATGGCCCTAGGAGACTGCCTCTCTCCCACTGTAGCAGATACCTGAAAGTTTATTCACTGGATAAGATAATTAGAAGGTCTCTGAAGTGGGAAATACCAGGCACATTTGACAGGAAGTTACCTGACTATGTATCATATGCATGTCAATGCTGAATGCTGAGAATCCCTGGCTTTCTTCTTCCTTAATCCTTACCCAGCCAGCTTGATCTTTACCATTCAGCTAGGAGATTAGAAAACTTTTCTTAGTGAAATGTGATCAGACAAAAAAATAATAATGTAAAGATACTAAAATGTGACACTCTTTAATGAAAAATTAATATCCAGATAATTTTACAGTAAAATTCAAGGTCAACCAATCATATTCACACACTCAGAACTTCCAAACATCATTTTATTTTCCTATTTTCAATCATGAGCAGACAATCAAGGATTATCAGACATCTGAGAAAAACTTCCAGCAAGGAAAACAAAGACCAACACAGACAAAAAGTAAAATAAATAAATAAATAAAATAAATATATAAAATAAATAAATAAAAATAAAATAGTATATGATCTCATTTATATGTAGAATCTTAGAAAGACAATCTCATAGAAATAGAGAGTAAAAAGATGTTTCCCAAAGGTTAGGGGAAGGGGAAGATAGAAAAAGGGGAAGTGCTGGTCAAAGGGTACAAAGTTTCAGTTCCACTGGAGGAATAAGTTTTAGTGACTTATTGCACTGCACGGTAACCACAGGTTAGTAATAATATATTGCGCATTTCAAAATTGCTGACAATATAGATTTTTAATGTTCTCATTACAAAAAATGATAAGTTGGTGCCGTGATGGATACGTTACTTGGCTGGACTTAATCTTTCTATAATGTATACAGTATGTAAATCAAAACATCATATTTTACCCCATAAATATACAAAGCTATTATTTGTCAATAAATAATTTTTTTAAAAGAAATAGAGACTAAAGTGGGGAAAGAAAACTTCAAAAACACACTCACATTACTAATAATATAATCAGAGGCATAAGACTAGGTTTTACTTATGATATTTTTATGGATGGACAATTTTAGGGTTTCTAGAGGCTGAAAGTCTTGCTAATATTCCATAAAAATGCTTAAGAAAAGGATATATATTTCTACTTATATTTTATACAAAGAGTAATATTTCATAATTTAAGCACTGAAATGAAGTAGTAGTTTAAAAAGCAACATTCAATAATCCCCCACTATATACATAACTTTCTCTTCACATCCCACACGCCATTTTAACCTTCAGTATCTACCTCATCAGTATTACTCAAAGTGGGTTTTAAAATTAACCTCTTGAAACCATAAACAATGTCTTATGGGAAGAGTTAATTGTAGCTAAAGGGAATCTTGTTTTTTAAATATGAGATTCAAATGTATCCAACAGCATTTTATCTGTTCATGCTGTTCCATTGTAGTGTTCATTACTTTAGCTCATGCCACTTCAATGCTGAGAACTCTGCCCTCATATAATGATTGGATTTGGCGCCATCCTTTCTAATGTTTTCTAAACTTTCAAATTAAGCAGCAAAAACTGGAGAATTCTTGATTTAAAGAGAAAAGAACTTAATAGTGACCATGAATTTTTGCTTATAAAACTGTAAAAGAAAATGTACATTCTGGCTATTAGATTTGTAGGTTGTGAATAGGAAATTAATGTGTCATAATTATTATTTTTAAGTATGGCATGTTGCATTTTGATAATATAATCACTTTGTTTCTTTTTTGATATTCACATCCCAAAAGCATCTACCTATGTTGGCTCACCAATCCTCACCACAAACTTGTATCAGTTAGTAAGTACAAGATTTAGCAAAATGAGTTTGTCCTGAAGGTCAAATGATATAAACCACCTAAAAGCCTCATAGAAATTTTGTGTCCAGTAAGCCCCCAGTTATGAAATATAACTACGTTTCATACTCTTTATAGTTCTACACAATGGACTAGTACTACCACTCTGAATAGTAAAACTAGGAATATGTTGAATAATTATCTTTATTATGTCAGAGATCTGGAGACATGCTGAGGTAAAACAACTTGTGCCTTATTTTTCTCATTTTCTGAGGTTAATGTGGATGGGTTCCATGAGGTTAACACCGCATGCAAGTCTTAAGTCAATGTTATCCATGCCATAAATCATCAGCAACCTAACACCATTCCTTCCTCTTTATATACTGGGCCTTATCAGCCACCTGGACTCCAGACAAACCAGAGACGTGAAGGCAGTAAATATGGGTGATTGAAGAGTGGGTGTTAACCTACACTAATAATAAGAAGTTTTCAAAGATTAACACATTCTGTATCCATACGTAATTTGTGAAGAAGATATCACATTGCCCCCAATGAACTTGAGTTGATTTGTTGTTATACAAATGAACATGGTGATAATATAAATACTTTTACATATACTTTACATTTTAGGTCACAAAAGATATGTTAAACATCACTTCATAGGAACAGAAAATGATCCTGTGTTACAAAATGCTTAATAATCTTACATAGTAAGGGCCAATGAGAATTTAATGAAACAATCCATAAACCTGTATTAAGCACCCTGTCTGATAAGATCTTGATCATCCCTCATATAGGCACCTAGTAAATTAGGCAATCCAACTTTTCTGTTCGTTGGGAAAAATATGTCGCCTCTCCATAGGATATCTGGAAAGGATATAAGGAAAGGATTCATGTCAACTTAACTGGCCTAAGAAATCCCCAGATAGCTAGTAAAACATTAATTTTGGGTGTGTCTGTGAGGGTCTTTCTAATAGAGGTTATCATTTGAATTGGTAGATCAATTGAAGAGATCACCCTTACCAATGTGGTGAGTGTCATCCAATCCACTGAGGGCCTAAATAGAAGAAAAAAGTATAAAAAAAGATGAATTCATTCACTCTGCTTGAGCTAGGATGTCCATCTTCTCCTGCCCTGGGATGTCAGTGCTCTTGTTCTTAGGCCTTCAGATTAAGAATGGGACTTATACCAACTGCCCCCAGGTTTTCAGGCCTTCAAACATGGACTGGAAATTAGACCCTTAGCTCCCCTGGTTCTCTGACCTTTAAGCTTAAATTGCAACTACTTCATTGGCTTTCCTGGGCCTCCAGCTTGCAGACAGTAGATTGTGGAACTTCTCAGCTTACACAATCACATGAGCCAATCAGTCATAATAAATATATTTCCATATATCTCTATCTCTACCTCAAACTCTACATATATATCTGTATCTGTATCTACCTCTATATCTCCTATTGGTTCTGTTTGTCTGAAGAACCTTGACTAACACAATAAGGTTATATGCAGCAATGGAATGTGTATATATATTTTTCCTTGATTTTGAATATGTTCTTATTTTCATTTTATATGATGATTGATTTTTGCTTGTGGATAAGGAGCATACTAATTATTTTTATATTTCCTAATTTTCTATTTGCTATACCACCTTACTCTCTACTTATCAGTTTTTCAGATGATACTATTTGGATGACTATCCTTATAGGTTTTATAAAATAGTTTAATATAAACTTCTTGCCACATAACCCCACTGTTAAAAGCATTTAAATAATAATATCAGAAAGAAAATAAGCACCCTCACTTTTGGATTACACCTCTCTTACCATCTTCAACTCTCATCTTGCAAGAGTTCATTTTACTTAGAGTGCTGAGCTCTAAAATGATATTTCTGGCAAGACTTTGTATAATTGTATGTTTTTCTCATGGAGTCTTCCTGAAGTGCTAGCATCTAAATAACTTAAGAGAAAAGGAGAAACTTTGGTTCATAATAAGTATTCCTGGAAATAGAATCAAGATGGTAAACTAGAAACAGGTCATATGTGCCTCCTTCACAGAGAAGAACCAGAATAGTAAGCGGATTCTCAAATTTTAAACACAGCATCTAGGAAAGAGTCACCAGGGAAGCAAAGGAAAGTACCGAAAGTGGGTAAGAGGAGGGATCAGGGAAACTTGTCCCTCAGAGGACTGGCTAACAGCTATGAGAGGCTCCCAGACACAGGGAAACAATAAGAGAGAAGCCCAAGGGCTCCACTCTCCAAAATGAGCTATTAAAATCTTGATGACAAGAGAACCCTCTGACCTCCACAGGTGTCAGGTTTAACATAGGTAGCTGCTTAGAGACTACACAGAGATGTTGCTACAGAAGGGGAACCCACATGGAATCTCACAGGCATCGAAGCCTAGAGCAGCTTGAGCCAGGTGCCATTCTGAGAGCCTAGATACTGGTGTACCCTGGACACACTTGGAGCCACTTCCTGGCTCCAAGGACGGACAGAGGAGACTAGGCACTTTTATGTACCCCTGAGAAGGTGCCCACCTCCAGCTGAGCAGAGACAGGGGAATACGTGCTACTTTTGTTAATAGCACAATTCTTACTGCCCTGTTCTAAGCTACAGTAGGACCAAGAAGTGAGCAGATGGAACTCCACCCAGCATCTTTACCATGCTGTTTGCTTGGAAGAGGCACCACCCTCTGTGGTCACAGGCTTGAAGTACCATTTTGGGAGTTTAAAGCTGGGCGGCACCCCACCCTCAGGCTGAATTCTGGTGGACATAGCTGTTGCAGTACTGCCCAGTTGAAGAGGGACAGGGAAGTCACAGCTCTCTTACACACACCTAGAACAATTTCCACCACCCACATGTGGACTCCTGTAAGGCTAAGACACAAGTAAACAGCAGTCTTCAAAGTTTCTTGTCCATGCTGCTTGGTCAAAAGAGGTGTGACCTCTTTGATTGCAAGTTCACGCCCAATGCCATTTTTGAGAGCTTAACACTGGTATGTGCCCCACCCTCAGGCTGAATTCAAGGAGACATGACTGCAGCTACCACCTGCCCAGGAAGGGACAGGGGATATCAAGCTCTCCTAAGCACACTTAGCACAATACTCACTTACCTGTCACAGCTAGGAATGTATTTAAGTAAGTAGATCAAAGCTCTTTCAAGGATAACTACAAAGCACTCATGAAAGAAATCATACATGGCACAATAAAATGGAAAAACATCTAGTACTAATGGATTGGATGAATCGTATTGTTAAAATGATCATACTACCCAAAGCAAGATGCAGATTGAGTGCAATTCCTATCAAAATACGGATGTCATTTTTCAAAGAAGTACAAAAAACCCAAAAAACCCAAAATTCATATTGAACAAAAAAGCCTGACTAGCTAAAGCAATCCTGAGTAAAAAGAACAAAGCTGGAGGTATCACATTACCTGAATTCAAATTATATTGATACTACAAGGCTACAACAGTAAGCAAAACAGCGTGGTACCAGTATAAAAATAGACACATAGATCAATGGTACAGAATAGAAGACCCAGAAATAAAGCTTCATATCTACAACCAACTGATCTTTGATAAAGCAGATGTTCCCTATATTGGGGAAAAGACACCCTATTTAATAAATGATACTGGAAAAACTGGATAGACATATGCAGAAAAATGAAACTGGATCCATACATCTCACCATACACAAAAATCAACTCAAGCTTTGGTGGGTCCAATATCCATTATTCAGTGATGGATGCACTGAAGGCCCTGACTTCAAAACTATGCAATATATTAATATCAATATAGCAAAATTATACTTGTACCCCATAAATATATATAAATAAAATATAAAGGGAAAAAAGACTTAAATTTAAGACCTGAAATTATAAAAAATTCTAGAAGAAAACTTAGGCAAAACTCTATTGGACATTGGCCTAGACAAAGAATTTATGACTAAGATCCCAAAAGCAAAATGCAACAAAAATAAAAATAAACAAATGAGACTTAAACTAAAAATATTCTGACTAGCAAAAGAAATAACCAATAGAGTAAATAGATAACCTACAGAATGAGAGAAAATATTCACAAACTATGCATCCAACAAAAGTTAATATCCAGAATCTACAAGGAACTCAAACTGAACAAGAAAAATTCAAATAACCCCATGAAAAAGCAGGCCAAGGACATGAACAAATTATTTTTATTAAAAAAAGCATACAAATGACCAAACATATGGTGGGGGGAAAGGTCAGAATCACTAATCATCAAATTAATCTAAATTAAAACCTCAGTGAGATATAATACTTCAGTCAGAATATCCATTATTAAAGAGTCAAAAAACAATAGATGTTGGCAAGGACACAGGGAATGCTTACACACTGTTGTGGTGAGAATGTAAATTAGTACAACCTCTATAGACACAGTATGAGAATTTCTCAAAGAACTGAAATTAGATCTACCATTTGATCCAGCAATCCCACTACTAGGTATCTACCCAAAGGAAAGAAATCATTATATCATAAATACACTTGCAATAATTTGTTTATTGAAGCACAATTCTCAATTGCAAAGATATGGAATCAACCTAAGTGCCCATCAACTTAGGAGTGGATAAAGAAAATGTGGTCTACATATAAATACACTACAGAATACTACTCATCCATGAAAAACAATGAAATTATGTCTTTTGCAACAACTCAGATGCAACAAGAGGCCATTATCCTAAGTGAATGGGAATGGGAAAGCTAAAACCACATGTTTTCACTTATAAGTGGGAGCTAATCTTTGGGTGTGCAGGGGCATGCAGAAGGGTACAAAAAACACTGGAGAGTCACAAAGGGACAAGAGAGAGGGATGTAAGGGAATGAAAACTACCCATTGTGTGCAATGTACACTATTTGGGTAATGGGTACAGTAAAAACCTGGGCATCACCACTATACAATTAATCTATGTAACCAAAAACTACTTGTACCCTTAAATCTAGTTAAAGAAAACAATGATAGAAGTACACATTAAAAAACAAGTTATTACATTTGTAATCAAAAACCTCCCAACAAAGAAAAGTCCAGGAACAAATGGCTTCACTGGTGAACTCTAGCAAACATTTATTCAAGTAATTTTTCTCAAACTTTTACAAAAATTAAAAGAAGAGGGAACACTTTTTAACGCATTATATGAAGGGAGCATTAGTCTGATGCCAAAATCTGAAAAAAATTGTATAGAAAAGCAAAACCATAAACCCATTTCCATAATGAATGTAGATTCAAAAATTCTTATCAATACACTAGGAAATAGAATTCTGCAATATGGATAAATAATTAAATACTATGACCAAGCAGGATATATTCCAGGGATGCAAGGCTGGTGCAACATTTATTTGAAAATCAGTCAATGTGTTGCACCATTTAAACATGCTAAAGTAGAAAAATCACAGGATACTATTAATTAATGCAGAAAATACATTTTACTAAATTCAAAGCTCATTTGTGATAAATACTTTTAGAATATTCAAAGTAGATGGTAACACTGGCACCTTGATAAAGAGCAACCCTACAGCTAACATTACACTTAATGGTAAAAGACGGAATGCTTTCCTACAAGCATCAGTAACAAGACCAGACCAGGTTGTCCACTCTCAGCACTCTTATTTAACATATTGTTGGAAGTTCTAGCTAGTGCAACTAGGCAAGGAAAGGAAATAACACACACACACACACACACACACACACACGAAAGAAAGAAATAAAATGCTCTTATTTTCAGATGACATAATTGTCTATGTAGAAAGTCTTAAGATACCTAGAGAAGAAAAACCCTCTTAGAACTAATAAGTGAGTTCAGCAAGGTCATAGGATACAAAATATGCATAAGAAATTGTTTTCCTACATTGAACACATGGATATCAAAATTAAAAAAAAAACACTTAAGTCACTCAAAATGAAATAAAATAGGTATAAATGTAACAAAACATGCATAGGATTTGTACACTGGAAATTTCAAAATGCTGCTGAAAAAATCAAAGGAGGTCTAAATAAAGGTAACAACATACAGTGTTCATGTCTTAGAAGACTCAACATACTAAACATGGCAATTGTCCCCAAATTGATATACAGGTTTAACATAGTTCCTGTCAAAATTTCAGCACATTTAATTAGATCTAGACAACATTATTCTAAACATATATGGAAATACAGATGAGCTAGAATAGTTAAAACAATTTTGAAAAAGAAGAGTAAAATGAGAGGAAATCAGTCTTCCTGATTTCAATATTTATTATATACTACCAGTAATCAATACTGTGTGATATTAGGAAGTCACAGACCTATAACTCAGTGGAACATAGTAAAAAATGTAGAAACTAATGCACAAAAATATGCCCAAGAGATTTATTTTTTATTTCGGCATATGATGAGGATACAGATTTTAAGGTTTCAATAAATGCCCTTTCCCCCCTCCCCCCACAAGTCTGAGTCTCCAGCATGACCATCCCCAAGACGGTGCACTTCTCACTCATTATGTATGTATATACCCACCCACCCAACCCCCGTCCCCCTGCCCAATACCCTATTATTATAGTACCTATGTGTCCACTTAGGTGCTGCTCAGTTAATACCAGTTTGCTGGTGAGTATATGTGGTTCTTGTTTTTCCATTCTTGGGATACTTCACTTAGTAGTATGTGTTCCAGCTCTAACCAGGAAAATATAAGATGTGCTATATCACCATTGTTTCTTAGAGCTGAATAGTACTCCATAGTATACATATACCACATTTTATTAATCCATTCTTGGATTGATGGGCACTTGGGCTGCTTCCACAGCCGTGAGATTATGAATTGTGCTGCTATAAACATTCGAGTGCAGGTGTCTTTCTTGTAGAGTGTCATTGGATCTTTTGGGTAGATGCCCAGTAATAGGATTGTTGGGTCAAATGGTAGATTTACTTGTATCGTTTTAAGGTATCTCCAAATTGCTTTCCACAGAGGTTGAACTAGTTTACAGTCCCACCAGCAGTGTAGGAATGATCCTCTCTCTCCGCATCCACGCCAGCATTTGTTGTTTGGGGTCTTTTTGATAAAGGCCATTCTCACTGGAGTTAAGTGATATCTCATTGTCGTTTTGATTTGCATTTCTCTGATGATTAGAGATATTGAGCATTTTTTCATATGTTTGTTGGCCATTCTTCTGTCTTCTTTATAAAAGTTTCTGTTCAAGTCCTTTGCCCACTTTTTAATAGGGTTATTTAATTTTTTCTTGCTGATTTTCGTGAGTTTTAAGTATATTCTAGTTATCAACCCCTTATCAGATGCGTAGGATGCAAAAATTGTCTCCCACTCTGTAGGTTGTCTGTTTACTTTCATGACTGTTTCTTTGGCTGTACAGAAGCTTTTTAGCTTGATCATGTCCCATTTATTTATTTTTGTTGCTGCTGGGTTGCCTTTGGGTACTTCTTCATAAACTCTTTGCCTAGGCCGATGTCTAGGACAGTGTTTCCAACATTTTCCTCTAGAATTCTAATAGTTTCATACCTTAGGTTTAAGTCTGTTATCCAGCGTGAGTTGATTTTTGTTAGAGGTGAGAGGTGTGGGTCCTGCTTTAGCCTTCTACAGGTGGCTATCCAGTTTTCCCAGCACCATTTACTGAAAAGGGATACTTTTCCCCAGCATATGTTTTTGTCTGCTTTGTCAAAGATTAGATGGCTATATGAGGATGGTTTTATATCAGGATTCTCAGTTCTGTTCCATTGGTCAATATTCCTATTTTTATGCCAATACCAGATTGATTTAATTACTACAGCTTTGTAGTATAGTTTGATATCTGGCATATTAATGCCTTCCATTTTGTTTTTGTTGCCTAGAATTGCTTTTGATATTCGGGGTCTTCTTTGGTTGCATACGAAGCATAAAATTAATTTTTCGATATCTGTGAAGAATGCTGATGAGATTTTAATAGGTATTGCATTGAATTTGTAGATCAGTTTGGGTAGTATAGACATTTTAATGATGTTGAGTATGCCGATCCAGGAGCATGGAATGGATTTTCATCTGTTTACATCCTCTGCTATTTCCTTCCTTAGTGTTTCATAGTTCTCCCTGTAGAGGTCTTTTACCTCCTTGGTTAAGTATATTCCTAGTTAGTTTAATTTCGTTGTTGCTATTGTGAAGGGAATTGAGTCTTTGATTTGGTTCTCGATTTGATTGTTGTTGGCGTATATGTCCTGTAAATGTTAGTCAGTCCCAATTGTTCTAGAGTTTTGTTTAAGTGCATTATTTCTCTGTTAATTTTCTGTTTGGAGGATCTGTCTCATGCTGTCAGTGGGGTGTTGAAATCTCTGGTTATTATGGTATTGCTATTAATGAATTTGTTTAGATCCAGTAAGGTTTGCTTCATGAATCTGGGTGCACCTACGATGGGTGCATATATATTTAAAATTGTAATCTCTTCTTGTTGAACTGTGCCCTTCACCATTATATAATGACCCTCTTTGTTTTTCACTACTTTTGTTGGTTTAAAAACTAAGTCGTCTGAAATTAGAACTGCCACGCCAGCCTTCTTTGTGGCTTCCACTTACTTGGAATACTGATCTCCACCCTTTCACTTTTAGTCTATACGCATCCTTGCAGGTTAGATGTGTTTCCTGCAGACAGCATATACTTGGCCTGTATTTTCTTATCCATTCAGCCAGCCTGTGTCTCTTGAGTGGAGAGTTTAAGCCATTCACGTTTATTTAGAGAACTGATAGGTGAGGTAGATTACTGTTCATTCTGTTGGGTTGGATGTTGTTGCTTTGATTTCTCTCTTGAGCCATAGTAATATCTGGCCGTTAATCTTTGGGTTTTGGTTGTTTTTATGTTCGTGAGTTTTTATTATGGTGTTCCGTGTGTAACACTGTTTTGAGTACTTCTTGTACGGCTGGTCTTGTCTTGCTGAATTCTCTGAGGATTTGCTTGTCTGGGAATGTCTTTATTTCTCCTTCATATACAAAGCTTAGTTTTGCAGGGAATAAGATTCTAGGCTAGGCATTGTTTTGTTTCAGAAGAGTGAGAATGGGGCCCCAGTCTCTCCTTGCTTGTAAAGTCTCATTAGAGAAGTCTGATGTTATTCGAATTGGCTTTCCCTTGTAAGTTACTTGATTCTTTCGTCTTACAGCTCTTAGAAGGGTCTCTTTAGTTGATATTTTGGTCAGTCTGATGACTGCATTTCGTGACGTCTTCCTATTTGCATTGAATCTCCCAGGGGTCCTCTGAGCTTCTTGAACTTGTATGTTGAGATTTTGAGTAAGGCCTGGGAAATTTTCCTCTATTATATCTTCAAAAAGCTTGTCCAACCCTTGAGTGATGTCTTCTTCCCCTTCTGGTAACCCTATGATCCTCATGTTAGGTTTCTTCACATAGTCCCACAGCTCTTTTAGGCTTTGCTCTTTTCTCTTGTTTCTCTGCTCTATCTCTGTGACTGGTTTATTTAATTGGAAGGTGTTATCTTCAATCTCTGAGATTCTTTCTTCTGTTTGATCTACCCTGTTCTTGAGACTTTCCACTGTATTTTGTAGTTCCCTGAGTTGATTCTTCATCTCGAGGACTTCGGTTAAAGTTTTCTTCACTGTGTCAATCTCTTTAGTGAACTTTTGTTCCATATCCTGGAGTCTTTTTGTGGTTTCTTTATGTTGGTTATTGAGTTGTTCTTGCAGGTCAGTGAGTGTTCTTATGATCCACATACGAAATTCCTCTTTGGTCATTTAGTTTGCCAGGTTTTGGTTGTTGTCTGTTTCTAAGGGGCTGGTGCTCCTCTTTGGGGGTGTGTTTTCTGTTTGTTTCTTCATATTTCTGGAGTTCCTTCGCTGATTTCTTCCCATGTCCCTCAGTTGTTGTTTCTTTCCTTTAGTTTTTTGTTTGGGTATTCACACGTCTTGTTTAGTTTCTGAGCCGCTAGGTGGTGTTGCTCACTTGTGGTGTAGCTGGGCTGGTGTCTGCAGGTCTCTCTACACGCTGGGGAGCAAAGCTTGTCCTGTGGAAGTGCAGATCGCTCACGTGTGGCTATCTGCTTTCTTCACTTTTCGCTCTGGGAGCAGAGAGCCAGGAGTGCACCCCTACTCCGCCTTTTTTTTTCCTCCATTTTCGACAAAGCAATTTTATGGAGGAAGGATAATCTTTTCAACAAATAGTCCTGGAGCAATTGGACACTCAAAGTAAAAATTTGGGGGGAATCTACATCTCATGCTTTATACAAAAATTAACTCAAAAATGTGCATAAACTTTAAAATGTAAATCTATAAAATTTTAAGGAAAATAGACGTACAGAAAGTACTTGGAATCTAGGACTAGACAAAGAGTTCTTAAACTTGATAACAAAAAGCACAATCCATAAGAGAAAAAAAATCAATAATTAGACATTATCAAGTTTTTTAACTGAGAGAAAATATTTACAAAGCACTTATCCCACAAAGAACTAAGATCAACACTATATAAAGAACTCTCAAAGCTCTAGGGAAAAATACAAGACAAATCAATTAGAAAACTATATCTTCCACATAGGATATACAGATGGCAACTAAGCACATAAAAGGGCTTTCAACATCATTATCCATTAGGGAAATGTGAATTAAAAGCATAATGGGTTGGTGGATTAGTGTTTGGGCTTAAATGGTGTTTATAAAATGATAGTGGTCTTCTATTTTTTTTTCTTGGGTGGAAGAATGCATGTATATTCATTTTCTGATAATTTATTGATGCGTAGTTTAGGATTTGTACACTTTTTTCTAAGTTTGTTGTACTTCATTATGAAAGTTAATGTAACAACCATATAATATGCAGAAACAAGATATAGGCAAATCAACGAATCAAATATTGTACAAACAGTATTCTCTGATCTTTGTGCATGAAAAATTGTATACTCGCAACAGAAAATAAAATATTAACTATTTTATATTTTAATTTATATTTTAATGAAGAAATAAATTTAACTTCTTAAAGTAAGAAAGTCTTATAAACAACAATTAGGTCAAAAAATAAATGAAAAATTATATACTATTTATAAAAAAGAGAATCAATACAGTTAATATGAAATTGATGAGATATATCAAAATAAATATTCAGAAGTAATCCATGCTTTTTGAATATTTGATTTGTATAAATTGAAAATAAAATGAAATACCTAATATGTTTGAAAAGAAACATTAACCTATAAGGATCATTGGTGGGAGTATGAGCTTAAGGACAGCACTATCAGTTTATGAAGTGGTATGACAAATAAGTCATAATAAGCAGGGTCCCTACAATCTGGGAGGCTTGATTGAAATCTCAGATTTGTTACCTATATAGCAGTGTTAACTTGGGCAGGTTACTGAACTTCAGCTGATATGTAAAACAAAACATTGGGTCATCAAACATTTTCTATAAGAGACAATTAGCAAATATTTGAGGTTTTGTAGGCTATATAAATCTCTGTTGCTTTAGCACAAAAGTAGCCATAGAACAATATGTAAATTAGTGAGTATGACTGTGTGTGAGTAAAATTTTATTTGTGAATTCTGGTGATTGTGGTCCTTAATTGACCCCACATATACGGTGGGTTCCTGGCCCCTAAATCACGGTGTAGTCATGATAATTGTATTGAATTTAATAAAGTCTGTAAAACGCAGGGAAGTTCAGAGGAATAGAGTCATCCTCAGTATCCACAGGGGATTGGTTTCAGGACCCCATGGATATTAAAATCCATGGATGTTCAAGTCCTTTATATAAAATAGCATAGTATTTGCATATAACCTGTACACATCCTCCCACATACTTTAAATCATCTCTATATGACTTATATTACCTGATACAATGTAAATGCTATGTAAATAGTTGTTATACTGCATTGTCTATTTACATTATTTTTATTATTATACTGTTATTTTTTATTGTTTTTTAAAAATATTTTCAACAAGGTGTTGGTTGAATCCCCAGATGCAGAACCCGTGGATACAGAAGGCCATCTGAATACGTATACAGTCATGCATACATATGACATGCATAACAACAGGAATATGTCCTGAGAAAGACAGTATTAGGCAATTTCATCATTGTGTGAATATCATAGACTGTACTTACACAAACCTAGGTGGTATAGCCTACTATACACCTAAACTGTATGATAAAGTATAGCCTATTGCTTCTAGGCTACAAACTAATACAGCATGTTATTGTACTAAATACTGTAGGGAATTATAACACAATGGTAAGTATTGGTGTATCCATACATTTATAAACATAGAAAAGGTACAATAAAAATACAATATTATAATCTTAGGGATCACGGTCATATATGCTGTCTATTGTTGATGGAAACATTATGAAGTGCATGACTACATATATATGTGTGTGTGTATAAACTTTTAATAATTGTCATCAGAAAAGAAGAATTCAAACCAGAATTAAAAGTACTCCAACATATAAAACAAATATAAAAGAGATTTTAAAATACGAGATTACTGAAAGATGGCTGAGTAGAGACATCACTTACCGAACTGTCCAGGAGGGAAGGAAGGGTCTCAGATAAAGGAGAGGGGAGAAAGGACACAGCTCAGGTGTAGGTCAAAGAAAGAAGTACCAGAGCCTTCAGAGGACCTCACAGAGGAAAATTGTGAAGCAGAGAAAGAAGAGGAAAGAGGAAAAAAAATATCAGCAAGGACCAAGCCCAGGGAGGCTCAGAGCCCAGTGAAGGGGTAATAGGGGGATCCCTTTCTCCTTCCCACACTCCTTCAGTGATCAGTGTGCTACCAAGTTACTTAGTAGCTTTTCCACCCCCATGAGACCAAACATTGTGGCAAACATGGAATAGAGGGGAGAACCTGTGTGATCCCAGAGCTTGGACATACTCTGCTATGTTCCCCTCCAAGGAGAGTGACCCAAAAGGCCAGACAGCTGGCTTTTTTCCACTTAGACACTTACTCTTCCCTGCCCTTCTCCCACCCATTGCAACTGTATGAGCAGTTTAAGCTGAAAATTTGGCCACTGGCCTCTTCTCCCTATCTGGTACACCCTCAAATCTGAGGTTTCCACAGAGAATGGGGCCCGCACCTTTCCCCTTGAGGACCTGCAGTGGACCCAGGGTACCCAGTCTGGGAGCTTCCTGCCTGCCAGAACTTCCCAGAGATGCATGCCAATAGGTCAGACATGCAGGCTGGATCACATGTCCCCAGGACTCAAGTGGGTTGCTAGGGGGCATGTGGGGGATTTGTGAGCTTGAAACATGAGGCGAGGGAGACTACATGGGCAGAACTGATGGGAAAATACAGTGGAGGTCCAAAATGTGATCTAGGGAAGCAACTATATCCCCTACAGGAAAGCCACGCTGTAGGACTAGGGCGAGTCCCCTAGCTGGAAAGATGCCAGCCCGCAGCACCATAGCAAGGAAATATGGTGTGTTTAGGCACCCATTTGCAGCCAGACACTAGAGGCAGGGGTAACACAAGAGTAGAACTTACTCCCAATAGCCAGTTAGGGAATTGTGGCCCCTTCCTCACAAGCAGCCTTTCCAGTTTGGAGAGCTTGCCTTGATCCTCCTCACAACAGATTTCCCTAGCAGCTGGGTAAACAACCTTGGAGCCCTGTTGAGGTTCAAAGTCATGCTGTCAGACTAGGACAGGCCCCTGGCAGGGATGTTCCCAGCCTGCAGTGCCATAGCAACTGAGTGCAGCATGTTCATGTGCCTGTTTGCCCAGACACCTGAGGACAGGGGTGAAGCAAGAGGGGCAGAGCTCACTCCCATAGTTTCTCAGGAATTACAACCCCTTCCTCACAAGCTTTTATCACAGTTTGGAGAGCTTGCTTCAAGCCTCCTCCAAGTGGCTCCCCTTAGTGGCCAGGAAAACAACCATTGATCCCTGCCAAAACTGCAAAGCCTTCTTTCTAGGCTTGCCCACCCTAACTCAGCCATGCTCTTCCACCCACCTCTGCTGTAGTGGAGAACACGCAATCACCGAAAACTATAGAGTCCCTACCAAAGCCTGTGCCACTCAAGTGTTTCTCCCGAGGGACTAGAGCTTATTACAGGCACAAAAGAACATATCTGTAGTTGGCTTTTTCCTGAAAGCATCAACCACTGACAGGGAGAAAAAACTCTATAGCTCATTACAACATCTACCAACTCAATCAAACAGGGCATGGTAGATTCTTACTCACAAGCATCACCTACTATCTTGGAGATTAAGCTGAGGATCCCAATACAATTCACACTACTGGAAAGAGGTGAAGACACCAGGATAGAAGGAACCTAAGGGGAAACTACTTTTTAGGAGAGAAACCAAAGTTACAGGCAGCTCAATCTGTGAAGGGTCTCCCTCTTCTACTGCAGACCTTTGGGCTGATTAAGGAGCTGCCCAGAGTCTGTTCAGTCACATTCCACAGAGAGCAGAAGCAGCAGAGAGCTGGTGGCTGCCAATTCTAGGTTTCTGCAACCAATGCCACCCTGATTGCTCTGAAGCATGGAGTCAGGTCTGCTTTGGACTCAATCTTCTGGCAGTAGCCCTTGCATCACCACCACCAGGTTGGAGAGAGAACAGATGCTTCCCAATTTCATGTCCTGTGACTGGGGACCAAGCACACCTCCTTACCAGCATGGGAACTGAGAGAGGAGGAGCCCCAAATGCTGCAGGCACCACTTAGGAAGCCTGAGGTGACTGCCTCAGTGGGTCCTAGGTGTGGGTGGAGAGCCATGATCGATCATATGCTCCAGCCCATCTATGCAAATCCTATTCCACTTAGACAAACCCCTACCTGCGTCACTGGGCATCAGAAGTCCCCACACTAGTGAAAAAGCTCCCCATATTTGTGGTGGCTCAGCCCCTGAAATCCCCAGAGCCAGCTCTGAAGTTCTTGCTATGTCCGAGTCTGAGGCTTTACCCCTGTAGCTACAGGGTCTCTGCCGGGCCTGCACTTCCACCCCTGAGATTCCAGAGTTGTGCCTGGACCCCCAAACCCCACCACTGAGTCCCCACTGGTACCTCTGGGCTGGCAGGACCTCCTTGAGGTCCAACATTTCACAAAGGACCTCGCAGCCCTGAGCAGTTATCACCTTTGCACTTGGTTTGAGAAAGTCCCCAGCAACAGAGAACAGGTGCCTTGCAATCCTATTAACCCAGAAACAAGAGAAGAGGAGCCAGATGAGAAGAAACCAGCAAAAAAAACCCTGGCAACATGTGAAAACAAAACAGTTTGACACCCCCAAGGGAACACAATGAAGCTACAGTAGTGGACTCCACCCACAAGGAAATTGCTGAAATGACAGTAATGGAATGCAGAATATGGATGGAAAATAAGATGAATGGAATTGAAAAGAAAGTTGAAAACCATCAAAAAGAAGCCAAAATAAATTTCATGAAATCAATGAAAAAAAATGAAAAAGTCACAAGAGAGCTAGACAACATAAGAAAGGATATACTAGAATTCAAAGAAATGAAAGAGTCATTTAGGGAATTTTGAAACAAAGAAGAAAGCTTCAACAAAAGGCTAAACCAAAGAGAAAAGAGAATCTCAGAGATTGAAGGCAAGGCTCTTGAGATAACCCAGTCATTCAAAGAGGCAAAGAAGAGTATTAAAAAGTCCAAGAAATCACTAAGAGAGATACAGAACCATGTGAAGTGAAGTAACATTTCAAATACAGGTATCACTGATAGATAAGAAGAAAGACCAAAAAGCATGGAAAACGTACCTGAGGAAATTACTAAGAAAAACTTCTGTGGTGTTGACAAGAATTCAGATATAAGATACAAGATGGACATAGAAAACCAGGAAGATTCATAGTCAATAGGTCATCTCCAAGACACAGAGTAATCAACCTGGATAAAGTCAAAATGAAGGAGAAAATTCTGCAAGCAGCAAGACGAAATCATCAAGTAATCTACAAAGGAAAACCCATCAGGCTAACTGCAGACTTCTGCAGAAAACTTACAAGGTGGAAGGGATTAGGGCCCCATCTTCAATCAAGTTAAATAGAACAACTGCCATCCTAGAATCTTATAACCTGCAAAACTAATTTTCACAACTGGTGGAGAAAGTAAGTCTTTTCCAGACAAGCAAACACTAACGAAATTAGCTATGACTGGACCTGCCCTGCAGGAAATGCTCAGAACTGCATTATACATGAATAAGCCCAACAGATACCCGCCAGTGTAAAATCACCCAGAAAAAAACCCCCAAAACTCACAACTCTTATAAAACAATAAAACAAGAGGTAACAGAAAGCAGTAAGAGAGTATCCAAAAAGATGAACAGATCAAAATCCCACATATCAATACTATCAATTAACATTAAAGGACTGAATGCTCCTCTCAAAAGGCATAGGCTGCCTGAATGGAAGAAAAACACAAGCCAAGAATCTTTGTTTGGAATCAGAAAAGAGCCCAAGTAGCCAAAGCAATCTTAAGCAAAAAGAACAAATCTCGAAGCATCCATTACCAGAATTCAAACTATAGTACAAGGCTATAGTAATCAAAATGCCATGGTATAGGTATAAAAATAGAGACACAGACAAATAAAACTGAACAGAGAACCAAAATATAACACCATCTACCTACAACCAACTGATCGTTGACAAAGCAGAAAAAAACATACACTGGGGAAAGACCTTTTCAATACATGGTGCTGGGAAAATTAGATAGCCACATGCAGAAGAATAAAACAGGACCCCTACCTCTCACTACTCGCAAAAATTAATTCAAGATGAATAAAAGACTTAAATGTAAGACATGAAACCATCAGAATTCTAGAGGAAAATGTAATAAAAAACTATTCTAGATATTGGCCTAGGCAAAGAATTTTTGACTAAGATCACAATGGCAGTCATGGCAACAACAAAAATAAATAAATGGGATTTGATTAAACTGAAAATCTTCTTCACAGCTAAGGAAACAATCAACAGAGCAAATAGAAAAACTACAGAATGGGAGAAAATATTCACAAGCTATACATCCAATAAAGAGCTAATATCCAGAATTTACAAAGAACTTAAGAAAATCATCAACAAAAACAAACACAACCCTATTAAAAAGCAGGCAAATACATGAACATAGGCTTCTTAAAAGAAGAAAGGCATATGGCCAATAAACATGAAAAAAATGCTCAATGTCACTAACCATCAGGGAAATGCAAATTAAAACCGAAATGAGATCTCACCCTACCCCAGTTAGAGTGGCTTTTATTAAAATGCTCAATAGCAAGGAAATAGCACAGGACATAAACAGGTGGAAAACCATACCATGCTTGTGGGTTGGTAGAATCAATATTGTTAAAATGTCTGTACTACCCGAAGTGACCTACAGAGTGAGTGCTATCCCTGTAAAATACCAACATCATTTTTCACAGAGACAGAAAAAATAATTTTGCGCTTTGTATGGAACCAGAGAATACTCCCTATAGCAAAAAAGCAATCCTAGGCAATAAGAACAAAATGGGAGGCAATAATTTACCAGACTTCAAACTATACTAAAAGGCTATGGTAATTAAATTAGCTTGGCATTGGCACAAGATCAGGGACATTGACCAGTGGAACAGAACTGAGAACCCAGATATAAAACCATCCTCATATAGCCATCTAATCTTTGACAAGCAGACAAAAACTTCACTGGGGAAAAGAATCCTTATTCAATAAATGGTGCTGGGAAAACTGTATAGCCACATGTAGAAGACTGAAACAGGATCCACATCTTTCACCTCTCACAAAAATCAACTCACGGTGGATGACAAACATAAATCTAAGGTGTGAAATTATTAGAAGTCTAGAAGAAAATGTTGGAAAAACTCTTAATAACATTGGCCTAGGCAAAAAATTTATGAAGAAAACCCCAAAGGCAATCACAGCATCAACAAAAATAAATAAATGGGACCTCATCAAATTAAAAAGCTTCTGTACAGCCAAAGAAACTGTCATGAGAGTAAACAGACAGCCTACAGAATGGGAGAATATTTTTGCATGCTACACATCCAATAAAGCGCTGATAACTATAATCTATTTAGAACTCAGGAAAATCAGCAAGGAAAAAATCAAACAACCCAATTGAAAAGTAGGCAAAGGACATGAACAGAAACTTTTCAAAAGAAGACAAAATAATGTCCAACAAACATATGAAAAAATGCTCCACATCTCTAATCATCAGGGAAATGCAAATCAAAACCACAGTGAAAGATCACTTATCTCTAGTGAGAATAGCCTTTATCAAAAAGTCCCAAAACTAAATGTGGACATGGATGCAGAGAGATAGGAAAACTCATACACTGTTGGTGAGACAGCAAAGTAGTGCAACCTCTGTGGAAGCAATATGGAAATACATCAAAGAGATACAAGTAGACCTACCATTTGATCCAGCAATCCAATTACTGGGCATCTACCCAAAAGAACAAAATACATTCTATAAAAAAGACATCTGCACTCGAATGTTTATAGCAGCACAATTCACAATTGCAAAGATGTGGAAACAACCCAAATGTCCATCAATACATGAGTGGATTAATAAAATGTGGTATATGTATACCATGGAGTACTATTCAGCTCTAAAAAACAATGGTGATATAGTACCTCTTGTATTTTCCTGGATAGAGCTGGAATCCATTCTGCTAAATAAAGTATCCTAAGAATGGAAAAATAAGCACCACATGTAGTCACCATCAAATTGGTTTCACTGATCAACACCTAAGTGCTCATATAAGAATAACTTTCATCGGGCGTCAGTCAGATGGGAGAGAGGAGGAGGGGTTGGGTATATACATATATAATGAGTGCAACGCGCATCATCTAGGGGATAGACATGCTTGAAGCTCTGACTTTGGGGGAAGGGGAGCAAGGGCAATATATGTAACCTAAACATTTGTATTCCCATAATATGCTGAAATTAAAAAAATAAAAGTAAAGGTAAAAAATCTAATAATAAAGCAGAAAAAAACAAAACAAAACAAAACAAATGTTCAAAAGCAATAGATGCTGGCATGGATACAGAGAGAAAGGAACACTTTTACACTGTTTGGTGGGATTGTGAATTAGTACAACCTCTATGGAAAACAGTATGGAAATTCTTCAAAGAAATAAAGTAGACCTAACATTCAATGCAACAATCCTGCTATTTGTTATCTACTCAAAGGATAAGAAGACTTTTTATTGAAAAGACACCTTCACAATAGAATGTCATATGCTTTTTTGGGTAGATGCCCAACAATGCTATTATAAAGACATCTGCACACAACTGTTTATGGCAGCACAATTCACTATTGCACTGTCATGGAAACAACCTAAGTGCCTGTCAATTTATGAGTGGATAATTAAAATGTGGTATATGCTCACAATGGAATATTACTCAATTCTAAGAAATGACAGTGATCTAGCACCGTTTATGCTATCCTTGATTAAATTTAAGCCCATTATCCAAAGTGTGGTGACACAAGATATGGAAAATGGACTCTACATCTACTCGCCGTCAAATTGGTACTGACTGATTAAAACTATGGTGCTCAAATGGTGGTAATGTTCACCCGGGATTAGGGGGTGGAGACCCACATCTTAGGAATGTGGAGAGCATTGTTGGGGGGAAGGGCATACGTCTAACCCTTCTGAGGAAGAGGCAAAGATATACAATGTAACCAAAATGTCAAAAAAACAAAACGAAACAAAACTTTTATCCTGTGGTGGGCAGGCGGGAAGGGGGAGGAGGAGAAGAGTGTATACTTACATAATGTGTGAGGTGCGCACCACCTGGGGGTTGGGCCCCCTTGAATCTCTAGCACGCCGGTGGGGGAGGGGTGGCAGGGCAATATATGTAACCCTAACAATATTTGTACCCCCATAATATGATGAAATAAAAGGGAAAAAAATAAATAAAAAATATCTTACTTTTTTTTAAAAAAAGAAAAAGACACCTTCACTTGAATATTTATTGCAGCACAACTGACAATTGCAAAGATGTGGAATCAATCCAAGTGCTTATCAATTCAAGAGTGAATTAATAAAACATGATATATGTATACCATGTTGTACTACTCAGCCATATAAAAAGATGAATTAATACCTTTTGCAACAATCTGGTTGGAACTGGAGACCATTCCCCTGTGTGAAGTATCTCAAGAATGGCAAAACAAACACCCTATGTACTCACTATTAAATTGGAACTAACCGATGAGCACATATGTATATAGAAGAAAGTAAAACTCATTGGCAATCAACCAGAGGAGAGGGCGGAGGAGGGGACGTGCTAAAACCTACGTAATGGGTACAGTGAACACTATTTTGGTGACGGGCACAGCTAAAGCCATGACTCAAGCATTACAAAAGCAATCCATGTAACCTAAAACATTTGTACTACTTTAATATTAAAAAAATGATTTAAGTTAAAACATTTTTATATTTCATGTAATAAATTTTGATTTTTAATGTTTCTTATGTTTTAATGATGTCTAGAAGATACTGTTACACAGCTAAAATTAACCTGGAACATATAAATAGTATGAAAGCCCATAACTTGCCATTAATGTAGCAAAAATAATTAATTTTAACATTCCTAAATGATGGCCTTATTTGGAGACTGAAATGTCACTACAAAATGTTTTCCTATTTTGCATGTAAGCCTTATATATGCAATACACAATTTTAAGGGTTATAATATATTTGTAGATATAGTCCAAATTATAAGATAATTTGGACTATGAAATGTACCTAAAATTTAGATCATGGTCCTATATTTTGTGATTTATGTGTTAAACTTGTTTTATTTACATGAATTAAAACAAGTTTAATTTACACTTATTGTCAGAGTTTATTTTTCTTTTCTACTAAATAAAATGATTGCCAAGGATTGCTGTACATTTTAACTTTATGAATCATAACAGATTGACAAAACATTTTTAAGAGTTTCAAGACTGCTGAACTGGTGAGTGGCACTGAAGTTTAAAATTGTACAATATCTCTCTCTACACTCCCTCTGGTTTCTGCAGTGTTGCCATATAAAACCACATAGGCTACCTTGTCCAACTCCAGAGATCATGTCACAGATGGCATCCCCTGTGGTAGTGCACGCAGTAACCCTGGTAAAAAATTTGATTTTGTGAATTTTTCTTTCTTCTCCCCTACAGAGTCTAATGTCCCCTCAGGTACAATATACTCAATGTTGCAACTGTTTTAAGTGCACTGTAAATCATTTTGCAAAATATTTTGTGATGTATAGCAACATTCTTGCTATTTTTTTTTTTTTTATGAAAACAGTCACTGTGACATTAGTAAATAACTGTGTTCATAAGCTTCTAAGTATACACTGGCATTTCTCTATTTCTATATAAGTAAAAGTATTAATGATTTCAGTAAATAAATAAATAAAATGAGGGATTACTACAGATCACTCTAAGATAAGTTTAGAAAATAAATTCTAATTGATGATTTTGAAAATATAAAATAGCATTTTTCACATATTAAATTGCAAAAAAAGAATCAAAAAATCAAAATAATTCATGGCAAGATATATAAAATTACTAAATTTATTCCATGAAACTCACTTATTCCTTATTATAAAATATAATAAAGGAGAGTTCACTCTAATGGTTGTTTATACGGGAGGACCAAGGCTCTGACAATCTCACCCATTAATACCACCCAATATAAGAAATAACAAAATAAAACTTGAAAACACAATATTGTGGATTATAAACAAAAATAGTTTCATCATTTTTTTAAAAAAATATATTATTTAAAATTATTTTTTTCAGTCTTAGGTTTATATTTGGAGACAAATTCCCCATATCTTAAAATTGTTCTACCAGTAACAGTGTGAATATTTTTTCCACTAATAGTAAGAAATAGTCATCATTCTGTCCATGTCATTACTGATACAGTTTTATATTCACTCAATTTCTTGCCACAGTATGTGGAAAAGATATTTCGCTCATTATTAGAAGTTTGTCTTGGGTCTGAAATGTTAGTTCCCATTCCAGAAAAAACTAGTTGTAAATATTGGATGAGATAAAGATCAACATTTTAAATATTTCTTTTTTATAGCTATCCCATAGCATATTTGTTTTCAGAACACATTATTAGACTACCTTATATAATTTCTGGGAAGTAATTGACACTAATTATTAGTGAGAAGTATTAGTTTATTTAAAGCAGAACATACAAAAATTTAGCAAGCTAATTGCATTTTATCTGTGATGAAGTGATGATAATTTTTATCCAAGAAACGTTCTATGCTTTATTTGGCTTCCTTTGTATTTGCATTTAGTATCAATTTCACTGCTTTATTACACAGATGGAATTGGCAGTGATGAATAACTCTTAGTCATCGCAGAAATAAGAAACCTGACATTCTTAAAAATAAAGTGCAAAGACAATCTCAACAAGCTTCTGATTTCATGGCCTTAAATCACAAATGGAACAGAAAAGCTAGCCTCTACCCTCAGTCTCCATCTTCATTTTAACAATGTTATTGTGCTTTGAGAAATCAGAATAACATATGAAGGAAAGTTACAATGATAATGCTATAAATATTTGAATTAGCATGCTATTTGAGAGAATCATATAGTTGCTAAATAGCATTCAACTGTGATGCCTTCATTAGAAATGTTTTCTTATTGTGGTGTCAGATCTGGCCTATTGGTAGACTACTGTCTTGTTTCTTTGGTTCCTTGCTTGGTGTGATAGAGTGACCACAGAAAGGAAGCAATACCATACAAACAGCTTTTATTGCAGAAAGGAAAGTTGCTATAGAAAGTGAGAGTATGTTCCAGAGAGGAATGGGTCAGTTTCCACAAGTGGAGAAAGACATTGAGGACTGCCAGGTGGTTTCCTTTTATTTGCCTGGTTCTGTGGACAGCTTACAGGAGGTGTGAGATGTTACCAGATGATTGATATACATGATTGACAGGTGTTCTTATAACAAAATTGCAGCTCCACAGGTGTGTATGCCTCAAAACCTCAAGCTCCTGGTATTTGCTGTTGTTAGTTGTGTTTTCCTACAGTCCCTTCCACCCCAAACTCCACCCCCGCCATATGGTCTCTGTTACAACTATTTAACTTTACTATTGTAGCATGAAAATAACCATAGATAACAGATACATAAATGTGTGTGTGTGTGTGTTATGCGTTTCTGTCTAATTGCACAGCTAGGTTGAATTTGGCCCACAGGCCTTAGTTTGCTCACTTCTGATCTAGCATCGATACAACAGCTAGGCTATATTTTTTTGTCAATGCTTGCCCATTTGTAGGAATTGGCTAGACTGTTGTGTTTAATGTTGTGTTGGCTTCTGAGGCTGCAGCAGGAAAGCATGGCATGATCAATTAGCTATGATTTTATGTATGCACTGGTGGTGGCTGTAGGAATGCCATTTTCAACCTATTTTAGTAGGAAAGACAGACATTAAAAATCAATTATTAAAACTTGTGAAAATGCCAGAAAAAGCATATATATATATATATATATGTATGTGTATATATATATGTATGTATATATATATATATATATATATAGCAAAAAAGCACATTAAAGATATTGAAATTACAGGAGGAGCTTGTGAAAGGTTTACAAGAGAGAATAAGACGAGAAAGTTGCCTCAGTATCTCCAATTATCCAATACTTGTTTCAAACAATATGATATTTAAAAGACAATATCAACCATAAGCCATAATAAATAAGACATATATAGTTAACTAGATGACCATTAAAAATTTCTATATGTCAAAAAGATGAACAGATTTTCTCAAAAGACAAATGAGAATGTGGGCAAAACCGTAATATATTAGAGAGAAATTCATTTGACAAAAAGCAATTTTACACAATATAATATGAACTAGACATTACATTATACAAATAAAGAGAAATTAAGTAAAGAGAAAAGACAAATGGGCCAAAGGAAAAGGACAAAAATAAGTATTTTAAAGAAAATAAAAGGCAACAACTTAAGGGCATGTATACATATATGGATGTAACTATCAATTAAATAAATAGTTATTCAAATAAAATGAGATGACTATTCATCACAATAATCATCCATGACTATTTAGTGATTCAGAATAACAGTGGTCTCCTGCTGTATATGCATATTCATGTACCTATGTAGTCATTCATTCACTCATTCAAGCATTCCCTAAGCTTCTATATACATGCTAATTAAGAGAAAAGCATGTACTTTCTGTTCACTAAATTCTCACATAATAATACTAAAGTTGTGAAAGATGCAAAGGTACTGTGAGTAAACTTTTCCCAGCTAAGAGAAGTCTCAGTTGTTTCAGTTCTACATCCACGAAAGTTCAAAGGATTCCCCTACCCTCACTAGGTATTAAGAGTTCTCCATCCTTTTCTAATATTTGCAGATGTTCTGGATCTTTGCAGGAAATGTTCTTCCCAGGGCCATCAGAGGGAGGCCTGGCAAAGGTCGTTAGACTTGGGCATCTGTCCTAGTGGATAGTCAGTGGGTGAGGTGCTCAATGCAGACCAGGTAAGGTCCTCCTTAGAAATACGGTAGGTGAAAATACAAGAAGAATGGAAACCTCCCCAATGCCTTTTATGAAGAGAATATTACTCTGATACCAAAACCAGGAAAGGATGCAACAAAAAAAAAGAAAACTACAGACCATTATCCCTAATGAATATAGATGCAAAAATTTTCAACAAAATTTTCGCTAACCGAATTCAGGCGCTTATCAAAAAAATAATCCATCACGACCAAGTGGGCTTCATCCCAGGGATGTAGGGATGGTTCAACATACGTAATATATAAATGAAATTCACCACATAAACAGAAGCAAAAACAAAGACCACATGATTCTTTCAATAGATGCAGAAAAAGCTTTGGACAAAATTCACCATTGCATGATACGGACACTTAATAAAATAGGCATTGAAGTAACATACTTAAAAATGATACAAGCCATATATGACAGACCCATAGCCAACATCATACTGAATGGGGAAAATTTGAAAGCATTCCCACTTAGAACTGGAACCAGACAAGGCTGCCCACTATCTCTACTTCTATTCAACATAGTGCTGGAAGTTCAGGCTAAGGCAATCAGACAGGAAAGTGGAATTAAAGATATCCAAATAGGGGCAGAAGAGAACAAACGTTCACTGTTTGCTGATGATATGATATTATATTTAGAAAATTCCAAAGATTCAACCAAGAAACTCCTGGAACTGATAAATGAATTTAGTAAAGTCTCAGGATACAAAATCAATACACAGAAATGAGAGGCATTCATATACGCCAACAACAATCAAATTGAGAACCAAATCAAAGACTCAATTCCCTTCACAATAGCAACAAAGAAATTAAAGTACCTAGGAATATACTTAACCAAGGAGGTAAAAGACCTCTACAGGGAGAACTATGAAACACTGAGGAAGGAAATAGCAGAGGATGTAAACAGATGGAAATCCATACCATGCTCCTGGATCAGCAGACTCAACATCATTAAAATGTTTATACTACCCAAACTGATCTACAGATTCAAAGCGATATCTATTAAAATCTCATCAGCATTCTTCACAGATACAGAAAAATTAATTTTATGCTTCGTGTGGAATCAAAGAAGACCCTGCATATCAAAAGCAATTCTAGGCAACAAAAACAAAATGGGAGGCATTAATATGCCAGATATCAAACTATACTACAAAGCTGCTGTAATTAAATCAATATGTATTGGCACAAAAATAGAAATATTGACCAGTGGAACAGATCTGAGAATCCTGATATAAAACCATCCTCATATAGCCATCTGATCTTTGACAAAGCAGACAAAAACATACACTGGGGAAAAGAATCCCTTTTCAATAAATGGTGCTGGGAAAACTGGATAGCGACTTGTAGAAGGCTAAAGCAGGACCCACACCTTTCACCTCTCACAAAAATCAACTCACGCTGGATAACAAACTTAAACCTAAGGTATGAAACTATTAGAATTCTAGAGGAAAATATTGGAAACACTCTTCTAGACATCAGCCTAGGCAAAAAGTTTATGAAGAAGTCCCCAAAGGCAATCACGGCACCAACAAAAATAAATAAATGGGACATGATTTAGCTGAAAAGCTTCTGAACAGCCAAAGAAATAGTCATGAAAGTAAACAGACAACCTACAGAATGGGAGAAAATTTTTGCATCCTACGCATCCGATAAGGGGCTGATAACTAGAATATACTTAGAACTCATGAAAA